>NW_026506729.1:0-47115 GCF_026875155.1 Cherax quadricarinatus
GCAGGTTGGCGGCAGGTAGGCGGGTGGGCAGGTAGGCAGGTGGGCGGGCAGGTAGGGGCAGGCAGGAAAGAACAATGTGGCCCAAAAAAATGCTTGGATAAGACTTATATTTGGTAAAGACTTCTCCCTGTTATTGTCGCACAAGGGTAACCAGCGCCCTGTCATAGTAAACGATGTGCTGCATCTTCCCAGCCCCCCACCCCTCATCTCTCTCTCTCCCCTTCTCTCTCTCCTCTATTTCTTATTATCTATCAAATATATATATATATATTATATATATATTTAATATATATATATATATATATATATATTATATAATAATATAATATATTATATATATATAATATAAAATTTACTATATTATGTTGTGTGTATATATAGATAGTAATAATTTTTTTTGTCCCCCTTCCTTTAAGCTCCAAATAAGAATTTCTTCACAAAATATCACACCGCACGTTGCCCTCATCGGGATTTTCCCAGTTTTCCCAGTTTCCCTCTTTCCCTCCCCTTTTAAAACGAAATTTTTCAAAACCCAAATTAAAAAATAAAGCATAGAAAGAAGGAAAAAACCGCAGCAGGCCCCCGAACCTGCGAACAGGGCCAGCCCTCCCCCGGATTGCCCAATGACCCCTAGTAGGTCACTTCCCCCTTAAGGGAAAGGAACACGGGTTTAAACCATGCACTAGCTAGTCAGGTCCAACTCACACCCACCCACACCCCCTCATGTATTTATTTTAAACCCATTTTTAAAACTAACAACTTTTGCCTCAATAACTGACTCGGGGGTTTGTTTCCACTCATCCCCAACTCATTGCCAAAAAAGTGCTTTCCCCATTCCTTCCTGAAACTGAATTTTTCCCCTTGAAAAACCATTCTGCGAGTCCGTCTTGGCCCGGGAAATTTTTGCACGCTTTTTACATCCCTTTTTTATTTCCCTTTTTTCCCTTTAAACCCGACATTCCCCCCTAATTCTACGCCTTTGAGAGAGTGCAGATTCAGAAACCCCCAGTCTTCCCCAAAGGGAATATTTCTGATACTGGGATAACTTTGTCTCCTCTGTACGTTTTCCAGACATTTATTTCCATTTGTAATCGGTGACCATAACTTGCAGCTAATCTAAATGAGGTCTAACCAGGATAATAGATTTGAAAACAACTGGGGGACTTTATTTTTTTATACTTCTAGATATGGAACCAAAGGGGATTCGTTAGCTTTTTTGCGAACACTAATGCATTGTTGTTTTGGTTTTAGATTATGCAAACCCAGAATCCTAAACCCTTTTTTCGCAATTAGTGTTTTAAGATTTACATTATTTATTTTTTAAGTGTCATGACTATTCCTGTCCAACATTTAGAACTTTGCTTTTGTTATATTAAACTGCTCTGCACTTCTCCGACCATTGCATAGTCTATTAAAACACCTGGGTGCTCTTTGTCCTCATTATTTTGGTGTATCAGCAAAATTTTTTTAAATTTGCTATTTTATTCTTATCTATGTCGTTTAGGTAATTTTTTGAACAACGGGGTCCAACCAGTAAACTGGACCTGTATTGACCTTGGTGTGGGAGATATTGGGTCATCACATAGAAAGAAACCCCCTTTGGGGCCCCGATCATGGGGTTTTAAAATTTGAATACACAGTTGAGCTACAAATGGAGGGGGAAACAGGAAGCCCCGGACGAAAAGAAGCCAAACTACAAAAAAGGGGGACTACACGGGTGAGGGAAATTTGAATGGGGTTTAAAGGGCAAGGGGAAATGGAGGGGGAACCCTTAAAGAGATGTGGGAAAAGTAGAACAAAGTGCAAGGGGGCGAGGAGGGTTTTTACCCAAGGGTAACAGGAAAAATGAAAAAGCCAGGATGAGCCCTGGTTCACCCAAAGGTGAGGGGGGCAAAAACCAAGGTGTAGGGAATGGAAGAAATATAGAAGGCAAAGGGGCCCCAGGGAATAGGAGAGCAGTCGTAGAGCCAGAAATGAATTGCACAGATAAGAAGGGGGGCCCCCCAAAAGACATATGAAAACGCATAGCATGAACCCAAAATTGACCTGAAGTGTTATACAGCCACATCAGGAGGAAAAAAAACGTAAAGACCAGGTAATCAGGCTAAGGAAGGAAGGAGGAGAGACAACAAAAAATGCCGGGAAAGTATGTGAGGAACTCAACAGAATTCAAAGAAGTGTTCACAGGGAACGAAGGGGCTCCGACAGAAGAGAGGTGGGGCAAAACCCCCAAGTGCTGGACACAGTAACACAACCGAGGAAAAGTAAAGAGGTTCTGAGTGAGTAGATCCCCTCAAAGGAAAGGGGGCCAGACAACATCTCCAGGATCCTGAGAGAGGGAGCAGAGGTGCGTGCCCCTAACAACAATTTTCAATACTCTATCGAAACAGGGAGATTGCCTGGGCGGGAAGACGCAAAATGTAGTCCCAATCTTAAAAAAGGAACAGACATAAACCAAAAAACTACAGCCCAAATGTCACTGACATTTAATAGATGCAAAGTCAGGGAGAAGATTATCGGAGAAGAGTGTTGGAACACCTAGAAAGGAAGATTCACAAGAGCAGCCAACATGGTTCAGGGGGCGGGAAATTGGTGTCAAAAACCTTTGGAGTTTTTATACATGGCGACAGCATAAGACAAGAGAGAGGGGGTGGGTGGGGTTGCATTTTCTTTATGCCCGAAGGGGTTTGACAAGTTCCCCACAAGAATTAGTGCAAAAACTGGAAGACCCAAACAGGGATAACAGGAAGGCACTACAATTGATCGGGAATACTTGTCAGGAAACGGCAGGAGTATGGTACGTGGCAGGTGTCAGAGTGGGGACCTGGACCCGGGGTCCCCCAGGGGTCGCCTAGGACCAGTGTGTTTTGGTATTTTTTAACGACATGACGGAAGGAATAGACTCCGAAGTGCCCCTTTTCCCAATGACGGAAGATGATGGAAGAATTCACTGATCAAAAGCCCACAGAACTAAAAAGGTTTGACAGGCGCAGCCTGTCCAGCCAATTGGCCCCTGGAGTTCAATCCCCCCAAGTGCAAAGCCTTTGAAAATTGGGGAAGGGCAAAAAAGAGCGACGGAGTACAGTCTTGGGGGCCGGGGAGACTACAAACCTCACTAAAGAAAAAGTCTTGGGGTGAATAAAACACCAGGCACATCCCCTGAAGACGCATCAACCAAATAACTGCTGCAGCTTGGGGCGCTAGCAAACCTCAAAACAGCTTTCCCGACATTTAAATAAGGAATCGTTCAGGCCCCTTCCCGGTACTTTTGGCCCATATTGGAGTTGCGGCACCTTTTTGGGGAACCCACACCTGCCAAGCACAAAAAGAAACTAGAGAAAGTGCAAAAGGTTTGCAACAAGTCAGTCCAGAGCTAAGAGGTAGCCCTAGGGAGGGGTTTTAAGGGAAATCAACCTGACACGCTGGAGGACAGGAAGTTTGGGGGGACATGAAACGACATACAAAAAATAAAGGGGAAATTTGAAAAGGGGGACAAAGACAGGAGCCAGAGATTGGACACAGTCAAGGGGACACAGTTGGAAGTTGAAGACAAATGAATAAGGGGATGTTTGGAAGTATTTTTTCCCCCAACAGAGTAGTCGGGAAGTGGAATAGTTTGGGGAAGGATGTAGGGGTAGGATCCTAATAGCTTTCAGCAGAGGTTGAAAAAGCTATGGTTCAGGGAGAGTGACCTAGAGCGCCCAGTGAAGAGGCGGGGCCAGGGGCGGGGACTCGACCCCTGCAACCTAACTGGGAAACTAGGTGAGGTGGTACTGACCCTGCGGAGCATCGCTTGTGACGTGCCCCGGGGTTTGGTACAAAAATACTCTCAAAATTTTCCATTTTTCCCCTCCAAGGAAAAGTTTTTTGTCCCCCACAAATCCCCACTGCACCATCCCTTCTTCCCCTTGTCAATTGTTTGATTCATCTCATTTTGAAAGCCCAGCCCGCCGCTGAACACATTCATTTCCTCCATACTCTCTCCTTCCTTCCGATATCCAATCTTTTTTAACCTTTTTTGTTTTTGTTACCCCCCTTTGCTCTTTCTCTAAGTTGACTTTTAATTTCTTTTTTTAAAATACCTCCCAAATTCATCTCCAAACCCTTTAGCACAGTTTTTCAGAATTCTCGAAGCAAAAAGCAATGGTACAACTCCCACTTTTATAAAAGATTATTTTTTAAACCCACACTTCTCCCTAAAACCCAGCCTTCACTTCTCTTACAACCCCAGCTATAAACTGTTAAATAACCATTTTGACTACACCCTTTTCAAGGTTACTTCTCTCCTTCTACCCTAACCAAACCCCTCCACCTTATAAAAATTAGCTGCTTTCAAAAACCCTACCACCGATCTATAATTCGCAACATGTGCCCGTCGCCCCCTTACCCACTCACATAATGCCTTTTTAAAATCCATAAATGCAACGAAAATTTCCCCCCCCTCCTAAACCTTATTCATCTGTGTCTGCTCTCTTCTTACATTTAATTTTTTCAACGATAACTCTACTACAATTTTTACCAGGTTACTCAAAAGGCTTTTTTCCCTTAGTTCTTATGCTCTGTGTTATCCTTTTTTACGTACAAAAGGAACTGTTCCCTTTCCCCCAATCCCTAGGTACCTTTTTTCTTTCATTATTTTTTTAACAAAACACCAACCACTTCAGAACTGTATTCCACCTGTTTTAAAACAGTCTCCCTTGATTCAAAAACCCCCGGCTGTTTTACTAAATTATTTCCACCCAAAGCCTCACTCCCTCCCTCAAACTGGCTCTTTCTAACTCCTAAACATGTTTCCCTTTCCCGGGGATAATACTTAAGACCAAATTTTTAAATGGATGGCCCGGTAAGCCAGCGAAGGCCCAGCAGATGCCAAAAGCTCCAATGGGGGTCATCATATGACTAAGACCCCACCAGGAAACACTTGTCCTGAGTCCTGACAAATCTTGCCCCACTACCTTCCTAACTACCTACCTACCCACCTACCTCCCCTCCTACCACTACCTCCTACCTACCTGCCTACCACCTACCCACCTACCACCACTCCTGCCTACCTACCAAATTTCCTACCACCTACCTACCTCTACCTACCTTACCCACCTCCTCCTCCTACCTAACTACCTACCTACCTACCTAAAATACCTACATACCACCCACCCTACCTACCTTTCCACCTACCTATACCCACTTACCTTCCTACCTACCTACCTACCCAACCCACCTACCCACCCACCCCTACCACCTCCTACCTACCTACCCCCTACCTACCAACCTACCCGCCTACCTACCTGCCACCTACCTACTACCTACCTACCTCCTACACCTACCTACCCACCTACCTTTCCAACCTACCTACCACCCCACCTTCCCACCTACCTACCTACCTACCCCTTTCCCGGCCAATCATGAATCATTGCCCCCCTCCTTTTATCAATAAATTTTTAATTGTCCTCAAAAAATTCCGCCACTTCCCCAAAACTTCCAAATCCTCATTAAAATTTTCCTTCTTCGTTTTTTTTAAATGTTAAATCCACTCGTTACCCAGGCTTTTCACCTAAACTGTACTCCCAAAAATTTTTTTTTCATTTCGGGAAATATAGAAAAACCTTCCCATTCTTTCCTTTGTTCTCCCTTTACCTCTTCCATTCTCAACTTCTCTTTTACTCACCTTCCTTTATCAAAAGTTGCTTTGTAAAACCTTTCCGTATGCAACTTTTTCTCTCCCACCACTCTTCTTTACCCCAATTCCACCGTCGTTCCTCTTCCCTTTTTTACCCACCCCTCCTATATTCTAAATTTATGCTGCCACTCTTACTGCATTATTAAATCTCCTCAACCCCTTCAACATCTACATTTCCTATTCTCTCACAGCCATTTTTTACCAAAGTTGGGTATTTCCCAACTATCTCCTCCTTTCTTAATAAATTTCACTTTCTGTTTTTCCTTGTTTGCATCCCCCTGTTCTCTCCCGTATTTACAACTAAATAATGTCTGTATGTTTTTCTTCTCTGAAAACTGTACATCCGAAGTTCCTCAATTCTTTATCCACCAAAACATACTCCAAAAAAACTATTGTTATTAGCACTTATCATATTTCTTTTTTCATATTATCCTCTTAAAAAAAAACTTTTTACCTGCTCCAAACCTTTTCTATACAAAAGTTCAATTTAAAAGGCTCCCATTATCACCCAACTGTTTTTCAAACTTTTGGATTTGTTCCGTCACAAAAAAATTACTCTCTCACTTGGTTCACCTAGATTTTCCAAAAACTCTTTCTCGCATCCTTCTCTCTTCTTTCTTTACTCCAAAAACGTTTTTCATTAGCGTGTGTCATGTAAATTTTGTAATGTGTGATTGTGTAGGTGTGTGTGTATGTTTGTTATGGTCTGTATGTGTGTGGTTGGGGGTTTGTGTAAGTGTGTGGTGTATGTGTGTTTATGGTGTATGTGGGTGTGTATGTGTATGTGTATGTTGAAAGTGTGTTGTGTGGTGTGTGTGTGTTGTGGTGTGTGTGTGTGTGGTGTGTGTTGTGGTGAGTGTGGTTGAGTGGGTTGTGGTTGCATGTGTGTGTATTTTTGTGGTGTGTAGGGGGTATGTGTGTGGGGGATGGTAGTGTATTGTGGTGTTGGAATGTGTTGTTGATGTGGGGTGTGTGTGTGCATGTGTATTGATGGTGATGTGTGTTATATGTGGTTTTTTGTTGTGTAGTGTGATGTGTGTGGTGTATGTGTATGTGAAGTGTGTGTAGGTGTGTGTTGTGTAGTGTTGTGTGTGTGTGTAGTGTGTGTGTGTGTATGTGAATGTGTGGTGTGTATGTGTGTGTGTGTAGTGTGGTGTGTGTATGTGTGTGTGTGTTATGGTGTGTGTGTTTTGTAGGTTTGTGAGTGTGTGTGTGTATGTGCGTATGTTTTGTATGTATTGTGTTGGCCCTGTGGTGGATGTATATAATATATATATATATATATATATATATATATTTTTTATTTTATATATATTATATATAAATATATTTTATATAAATATATATGTGGTGTGTGTGTGGTGTGTGGTGTGTAGTGTTGTGTGTGGTGTGCGTGTGTGTGTGTGAGTGTGTGTGGTGTGTATTGATGTGTGTGTGGTATGTATGTGTGTGTGTGGTCTGTGTTGTGGTGTATTGTGTATTTATGTGTTGTGTGTGGTGTAGTGTGTGTGTGTTGTGATGTTGTATGTGGGTGATGTGAATGTGTGTATGTGTGTGTGTGTGGTGTTGTGTGGGGGTTGTGTGTGGGGGTGTGTGTGATGAGTGTGTGTTTGTGTATGGTTGTGGTGTAGTGTGTATTTTTGTGTGTGTGGTGTAGGGGTGTTGTGTGTGTGTGTGTGTTGTGTATTGGGTGTGTGTAGTGTATTTTGTGTGTGTATGTGTTGTTTGTGTGTAGGGTGTTTTGGGTATCACCAATTGACTCACCTAATTGGGTTGCAAGGGGGCAAGACTCACCCGGGCCCCCGCCTCTTCCTGATTGCTACTAGGCCCCTTCTCCCTTTCTCTTTTTTCCCTGAGCTTTTCATACCCTTTTAAAACTAGTATGGTTCCTGCCTCCATACTTCACTGCTAGGCTATTCCCTTTGACGACCTATGTGAAGAAATACTTCCTAAGTCCCTGTACTGTTGGGGTCTCAGCTTCCATTTGGACCCCTTGTTCCTGTGCCCCCTCGGGAAACCCTATCTCTGTCCACCTTATTTTTCCCAGCATTTTCTTGATGTCGTTATAATGTCTCCCCTGACCCTTTTGTCCCCCAGGTCGTCAGTCCGTTTTCCCAAAACCTTTCCCTCACGACTTTCCCCTGAGCTCTGGGACTAGCCTTGTTGAAAAACCTTTGTATTTCTCAACTTCTTGAGGGCTTGACCAGGGTGGGTTCAGACTGGGCGCATATCCAGTTGGGCCTAACAACACAGTGTACAGTGTCTTAAAGTTTCCCTTTTTAAAGGTATCGGAACGCTTTTCGGGTTTGCAGGCCCCATATGCTGCAGAGTTTTTGGGTTTTATGTGTGCCTGGGTGAGGCTCGGGGTTAGCCACCCCAAGGTCTTTCTCCCTGATGGGGTCTGTAATCTTTGTCCACCTAGCTATACTCTTCTGCGGTTTTCTTTCCCCCTCCCCTCTTCATGATTGAAATTTGGCGGGGTTTTAAATTTCAAAAAGCCATTTTTGGGAAACCACATGTCAAAACCTGTCCGGTCTTTTTGAGTCCTCCTCATCCTCTCCGATTTAATTTCTTCTCATCGCTTCATACATTTTGCAAATGGGGCACTTCAAGTTATTCCCCCCAACGTCTTTGCATATATCAAAAATAGCACGGGCCTAGAACTGATCCTGGGGCCCCCGCGCTCGCCAGGCCCCCACTGTGATACCCTTCACGTCCCATGATCGTTGTTGTCCATGTCAGGTATTCCCTGATCCATTGCAGTCCCCCCCTGTTTATGCGCCTGACCCTCCTTCTGCACTAATTCTTGTTGGGAACTGTGTCAAAGGCCTTCCTGCAGTCTAGGAAAAAAGAAACAAACCCCCCCCCCTCTTCGGGCTTATTCTGTTTCCTTGTAAAAACTCAGGGGGTTTGTGATAAAGATTGGCTTGCATGAACCCATGCTGGTTTTTTTTTATAATCTTGTTTCCCTTCCAGGTGTTCGCACTCTCCTGATAAACTTCCATACTTTCCACAATACACGCAGAGCCAGGTCTGTATTTGGTGTGTGTTGTGTGTGTGTGTGTGGTACTTGTCTGATGTTTTTTTTGTACCCTTTACAGTGATGGTATAATTCGTGTTTTTTCTAAATATTCTTCCAGTTTTTCCGTATATTTAATATACTTCAGCATTCTTCCCGATATCTTCCCGGTATTTCCCGTATATCTTCCACATATTTTCCCTTTTCTTCCGCAATCTTCCAGCATACTTGACATCCGGATGTTCTGTCTTTTTGTTCCAAATTTCCAGTGTGAATGGTCGCTTGTCAATGACAACAAGTTTGGTACTTTACACATCGTTGCTGATGATCACTCCCAGGTCTTTTTCTTCTCTAGTCTAGAGTAGTTTGTTGCCCAACATTTTGTTTTCATGTTTTAGATTGTTATATCCAATAATAATATATTTTTTAATGGTTCATGTTAAGCACTAAACCCACGTGAGTCACTAAGCGCAAGGGAAACAACGAGGAGGTTTGTAGTTCATCTTTCTTTCCTCTAACCCCACTATCATCCACCCCTATTTCCCCCCCATGCCTCCCTTTACTCCTTCTTACTTCCCCTTACCCCGTCCTCTTCTCTCCTTCCCACAACTTCCTCTCATATGGGTTACTCCTCCCATCATTACTCACATCTCAGCGTAAACAAGAGCTCAGTGTAACGACGTGACAATGACAGTACAAAGATTGTACCGTGACACCAGGAAAAGAGGAGAAGGGAGGAGGGAGGGAGGGAGAGAGAGGGAGAGAGGGGAGAGAGAAGAGGGGAGAGAGGAGAGAGAGAGAGAGAGAGAGGAGGAGAGAGAGAGAGAGAGAGAGAGGAGAGAGAGAGAGAAGGAGTGAGAGAGAGAGGAGAGAGAGAGAAGAGAGAGAGAGAGAGAGAGAGAGAGAGAGAGAGAGAGAGAGAGAGAGAGAGAGAGAGAAAGAGAGAGACAGAACTGTGTCAAAACTGTCAGTGGTGACAATAAGGCAGGAGGAGGTGCATTTCCTTCTTAAATCGCTTGACCAAGAAAAGGCTGTGGGCCCAGACAAGTTGAGCCCAAGATTGTTGAGATGTGCTGACCAGCTAGCAGCACCTCTAACTCGCATCTTTCAGCACTGCCTAGTACTGTGTAAATGGCCCTCTCTATGGGAAGAGGCAAATGTAGTCCCTGTTCACAAAAAGAAGAGAAGAGCAGAAATCAGCAACTACAGACCAGTGTCACTTCTGTCAATCACTGGTAAGATCCTTGAGACAATAATCTCAAGACAAATGATAGAGTTTTTTGACACCACTCACTACTTTGTGATCGCCAATATGGCTTCAGGAAAGGTTACTCTGCTGCTGACCTGTTGTTAAACCTCTCCACTAAGTGGCACCAGTCACTGGATGAATCCAAAGTCAGCTGTGTGGAAGCACTGGACATTGCTGGCGCTTTCGACCGGGTGTGGCACCAGGGCCTCTTAGCAAAACTTCAAGCACTGGGAATTCCAGGCTCTACGCTATGTCTCCTCAGTGATTACCTTCATGGTAAATCTCTAAGTGTAGTTCTCAATGGGAAAGGAATCAGCAAGACATCCTATTGGGCAAGTGTTCCACAAGGAAGCGTGCTGGGTCCATTGTTATGGAATGTCTACTTCAACGACCTTCTTCATCTCATCTCAGAATCACATGCATGTGTCAGACGACTGTACACTACATTCACTATCCAAGAGAAGAAATGCCAGCTGCTCTAAGCTAAGCTACATCAATCACCGCTGAGAGCTATCTCAGCTTGGGAAATAGATGGCGAAGTAACATTTGCACCTGAGAAAGACGCAAATGGCACCATGAGGTAATGCTGGGCAGTATAAGGATGAATGGAGGGTTTGGCACCTGGAGAAAAGTTGATATCCATGGGTGAAATTTGACTCCAAACTTAAACCATGAAGAACCATGTTGTAAAACTTGGCAAAAAAACATGGCACCAGGAAGTCTTACAGCACTTCGCCGTATCTCGCATCCTGCTTGAAAGTAGGGGTTGCAAGATCCTGACGAGCGCAAGTACGCTCACACCTTGATATGCTCCACTTTACTGGCTTGCCGCCCGCCCCCCGTCACCATCTGCGACTGGCTTGACAGAGTAAGAGAACAGAGCAAGACGTCTCATCTCTCGCTTGGACCCATCCTGGATAGATATGATCATATTCACAGAGCCTTCAACATCGGAGGGATGTGGGTGGCCTTATACTGTTATGTCAAGGCCAATATTGTCAAAATACCCACACTTGGATCCACTTCGAGGACAGCGTGGAAACAAGCGTTTTAAAAGCCACAAGACCAGGGCAGAAAGCAGCAACACACTCTGGCTGCACCCTTCCCTCCCAGAACATTAAATCCCATCTGAGATCATATATACCCATGATGACTCCGAGTTGGGAACACATTCGTACAGCACAATGAATGTCAACTAGGATAAAGTCAGTTCATCAAATGAAAATGCTGGCCCCACAGATGGCTTTCCAACTTCAATTCAGTTCCCTACTTGTATGTCCCATAACAATAAAAATTCTTTCAAAATGGAGCTGATGTTAGTAACAACCATAGCTTGCCAATAAAATAAGGAATCCTACCTGTAAATAGCTTGTCAATAAACTAAGTGAACCTTAACCTTGTTGAAACCCAGTGTAAAAAAAAAAAAAAAAAAAAAAAAAGAAGAGAGAGAGAGAGAGAGAGAGAGAGAGAGAGAGAGAGAGAGAGAGAGAGAGAGAGAGAGAGAGAGAGAGGATAGAAGAGAGAGCGAGAGAGATAGAGAGATTAGATATACATGGAAGTTGGAGAGAGAGAGAGAGAGAGAGAGAGAGAGAGGAGAGAAAGAGAGATAGAGATAGTAAAAATCAAATGTTAACGTGAATATTACAGACTTCTCAACACCAAATACAAATAATTAACAAGTGGTACTAACTATTTTGACTGGGTGAAGTCAGAACTCAGGAAGACGGCCAGTGTAGTCGGCCGCTCCACGACACCATCTCCTCTTCCAGTAACCACAGTTAAAGTCACTTAATAACTCAACATAAAGTCTTCTTAATAACTCAACTTAAAGTCTCTTATATAACTCAACTTAAAGTCTCATTATTAACTCAACTTAAACTCTCATAATAACTCAACTTAAAGTCTCTTATTAACTCAACTTAAAGTCTGCTTATTAACACTCAACTTAAAGTCCCTCTTATTAACTCACTTAAAGTCTCTTCAATTAACTCAACTTAAAGTCTACTTAATAACTCCACTTAGAAGTCTCTTATTAACTCAACGTAAAGTCTTTATTAACTCAACTTAAAACTCTCTAATAAACTCAACTTAAGTCTCTTATTAACTCAACTTCAAGTCCTCTATTAACTCAACTTAAAGTCTCTATTAACTCACCATAAAAGTTCTCGTTATTAACTCAGGACTTAAAGTCTCGTTATTAACTTCAACTTAAAGTCTCTGTATTAACTCAACCTTAAAGTCACTTATTAACTCAACTTAAAGTCTCTTATTAACCCTACAAAAGTCTCATATTTAACTCACCTTAAAGTCTCCTTATTAAACTCAACCTTTAAAGTCTCCTTATTAACTCAACTTAAAGTCTCTTATTACTCAACTTAAAGTCTTCTTAATAACTCACCTAATCTCTTATTAACTCAACTTAAAGTTCTCCTATTAACTCAACTTAAAGTCTCTTATTAACTCATACATAAAGTCACTTATTAACCTCAACTTAAAGTCTTTTATAACCTCAACTAAAATCTCTATTAACGTCAACTTAAAGAGTCTCTTATTAACTCAACATAAAGTCCTCTTATTAACTCAACTAATATCTCTTATTAACTCAGATTAAAGTCTCTTATTAACTCACCTTAAAGTCCTTATTAACTCAACTTAAAGTACTATAAACTCAACTTGAAAAGTCTCTTATTAACTCAACTTAAAGTCTCTTATTAAACTCAACTGTAAAGTCTCCATCTAACTCCAACGTAAAGTCACTTATTAACTCAACTTAAAGGTCTAGAGTAACGGGGGGGGGGGGTGGGGGGGGCAACTTAAAGTCTCTTATTTAACTCACTTAAAAGTCCTCTTATTAACTCACCTTAAATCTCTTAATAACTCAACTATTAAAAAGTCTCTCTTATTACTCAACTTAAGTCTCTTATTAACTCAACTTAAAGTCTCTTATTAACTCAACTTAAAGTCTCTTATTAACTCAACTTAAAGTCTCTTATTAACTCAACTTAAAGTCTCTTATTAACTCAGATTAAAGTCTCTTATTAACTCAACTTAAAGTCTCTTATTAACTCAACTTAAAGTCTCTTATTAACTCAACTTAAAGTCTCTTATTAACTCAACTTAAAGTCTCTTATTAACTCAACTTAAAGTCTCTTAATAACTCAACTTAAAGTCTCTTATTAACTCAACTTAAAGTCTCTTATTAACTCAACTTAAAGTCTCTTATTAACTCAACTTAAAGTCTCTATTGAAGAACCACCTTAAAGTCGTGCTTATTAACTCAACTTAAAGTCTCTATTAACTCAACTTAAATCTCTTATTAACTCAACTAAAGTCCTCTTATTAAAACGTCAACTTAAAGTCCTTATTAACTCAACTAAAGCTCTTATTAACTCAACATTAAAGTCTCTTATTAACTCAACTTAAAGTCCTATTAACTCAACTTAAAGTCCTCTTAATATCTCAACTTAAAGTCTCTTATTAACTCAACTGTAAAGTCTCTCATATTCACTCACCTTAAAGTCTCTTATTAACTCAACATAAAGTCTCTTCAATAACTCAACTTAAAGCTCTATTAACCAACTTAAATTCTCTATTAACTCACCTTAAAGTCTCTATTAACACAACTTAAAGTCTCATATTAACACAACTTAAATCTCTTTTTAACTCAATTAACTCACCTTAAAGTCTCTTTATTTAACTCAACTTAATTGTCTCTTAATTAACTCACCTTAACGTCTCTTATTAACTCAACTTAAGTCTCTTATTAACTCACCTTTAAAGTCTCTTATTTAACTCACCATAAAGTTTCTTAATAACTCAACTTAAAGTCTCTATTAACACAAATTAGATAGCCATTATCAACAAGTTACAATGAAGCTTCACTAGTTAAAAATTCTCAGTAAGGATCAACTTTTAAAACAAGAGCATTTTGTTTATGTGCGTTATTCCAAAGATTATATAATAAGTGAGACCTTGTCTATATGTGACACACTTGTTGATAAGAGAACCTGTTGTTTATATTTGACACACTTGTGAAAGTGGAGACTCTTGTTTTATATGTGACACCTCAACGTATTGTTGATAAGGTGAGACACTTGTTATATGAGACACACTTTGTTGAATAAGTGAGACACTTGTTTTATATGTGACACACTTGTTTGCTATAGTGAGACACTTGTTTATATGTGACACACTTGATGAACATGAGACACATGGTTATAAGTGACACACTTGTTGAAAATGAGACATTTGTTTATAGTGACACACTTGTTGAATAAGTGAGACCACATGTTTATAAATGACACAACTTGTTGATAATGAGACACTTGGTTATAAGGTGGACACACTTGATGATAAGTGAGAGACACATGTTTATATGTGACACACTTGTTTGATAAGTGAGACACTTGTTTTGATATGTGACACACTTGTTGAGAAGTGGAGACCACGTGTTATATGTACACACTTGATGATAATGAGAAGAGAAGGGGAAAAACCCACCAAAAAAGGGAGAACAACACATGTGTTTATAAGTGACACAGCTTGTTGATAGTGGAGACACTTGTTTATATTTGACACACCTGTTGATAAGTGAGGACACATTATTATAAGTACACACTTGTTGTTAAGTGAAGACACTAGTTTATAAGTGACGACACTTGTTTGATATGTGAGACACTATGTTCTATGTGAACACACTAATTGTTGTATAATTGGATAACACATGTTAAATGTGACACACTTGTTGATAAGTGAGACACTTGTTTATATGTGACACACTTGATGATAAGTGAGACACATGTTTATAAGTGACACACTTGTTGATAAGTGAACCTTGTTTATCATGACACACTTGTTGATTAAGTGAGACACTTGTTTATAAGTGACACACTTGTTGATAAGTGAGACACTTGTTTATAAGTGACACACTTGTTGAAAAGTGAGACATTTGTTGATAAGTGAGACACTTGATGATAAGTGAGACACTTGTTTATAAGTGACACACTTGTTGATAAGTGAGACACATGTTTATAAGTGACACACTTGTTGATAAGTGAGACACTTGTTTATAAGTGACACACTTGTTGATAAGTGAGACACATGTTTATAAGTGACACACTTGTTGATAAGTGAGACACTTGTTTATAAGTGACACACTTGTTGATAAGTGAGACACTTGTTTATAAGTGACACACTTGTTGATAAGGAGACACTTGTTTATCAAGGTGCACACTTGTTGATAAGTAGAAGACAACATGTTTATAATTGACACACTTGTTGAAAGTGAGACTCTGTTTCTAGGTGACACACTGTTTGATGATGATACACTTGTTTATAAGAGACACACTTGTTGATAAGTGAGACACTTGTTTATAAGTGACACACTTGTTGAAAAGTGAGACATTTGTTGATAAGTGAGACACTTGATGATAAGTGAGACACTTGTTTATAAGTGACACACTTGTTGATAAGTGAGACACTTGTTTATAAGTGACACACTTGTTGATAAGTGAGACATTTTGTTGATAAGTGTGACACTTGATGATAAGTGAGAACACTGTTTATTAAGTGACACACTTGTTGATAAGTAGACACATGTTTATAAGTGACACCCTTGTTTGATAAGTGAGACACAAGTATATAAGTGACACACCATGTTGATATGTGAGAACACTTGTTATAAGTGACACACTTGTGGATAAAGTGAGACACTTGATTAATAAGTACACACGTTGTTGATAAGTGGAGCATTTGTTGATAAGTGAGACACTTGAATTGAAAATAGAACTCTTGATTATAAGTTCACACTTGTTTGATAACTGAGGACCCATGTTTTTATAAGTAGAAAACAGACGTTGTTGATAAGTGAGACACTTGTTTATATGTTAAACACTTGTTGATAAGTGAGACACATGATTATAAGTGACACACTTTGTTGATAAGTGAGACACTTGTATATTAAGAGACAACAACTGTTGATAAGTGAGGACACTTGTTTATAAGTGACACACCTGTTGAAAAGGAAGACACTTGTTTATAAAGTACACACTTGTTGATAAGTGAGACACTTGTTTATATGTGACACACTTGTTGATAAGTGAGACACTTGTTTATATGTGACACACTTGTTGATAAGTGAGACACCAATGTTTATTATAAGTGACACACTTGATGAATAAGTGAGACACATGTTTAAAAGTGACACACTTGTTGATAAGTGAGACACTATGTTTTATATGTGACACACTTGTTGATAGTGAGGACACATGTTTTATAAGTGACGACACTATTGTGATAAGTAGACACTTTGTTTAAAAGTGACACACTTGTTGATAAGGAGGACACTTGTTTATATGTGACAACACGTTGTTGATAAGTGAGACACTTGTTTTTATATGTGACAACACTTGGTTGATAAAGTTGAGGACACTTGTTTATTATGTGACAGGACTTGATGATATGAGACACAAGTTTAAATATTGACACACATGTTTTGAAAGTGCGACACATGTTTTTTTTAATTGACACTACTTGTTGATAATTGAGACACTTGTTATATACGTGACACACTTGTTGATAATTAGACACTTGTTTTTACGTGACACCTTGTTGAAAATTGAGAACATTTGTTGATAATTGAGACACTTGATGATAAGTGAGACATTGTTTATAAGTGACACAACTTGTTATAAGTGAGACACATGTTTTATAAGTTACAACACTTGTGATAAGTGAATACACTGTTTATAAGTGACACTTGTTGATAGTGGAGACACTTTGTGTTTATAAGTGTCACACTTGTTGATAAGTGAGACACTTGTAATTTATAGTTACACAACTTTTTGATAAGTGAGACACTTGTTTATTTGTGTGACACACTTGTTTGATAAGTGACCTGTGATATATGTGACACACTTGTTGATAAGTGAACACATGTTTATAAGTGACACACTTGATTGATAATTGAGGACACTTGTTTTATATTGACACACTTGTTGCTAAGTGAGACAACTTGTTTATAAGTGACACAACTTGTTGATAAGTGAGAACACCTTGTTGATAAGTGAGACACTTGTTTATAAGTGACACACTTGTTGATAAGTGAGACACTTGTTTATAAGTGACACACTTGTTAATAAGTGAGACACTTGTTTATAAGTGACTTACCGATTGTTGATAAGTGTGACACTTGTTTGTAAGTGACACACTTTAATAAGTGAGGACACCGTTGTTTATAAGTGAGACACTTTGTATAATAAGTGAGACACTTGTTTATAAGTGACACACTTGTTGATAAGTGAGACACTTGTTTATAAGTGACACACTTGTTGATAAGTGAGACACTTGTTTATAAGTGACACACTTGTTGATAAGTGAGACATTTGTTGATAAGTGAGACACTTGATGATAAGTGAGACACTTGTTTATAAGTGACACACTTGTTGATAAGTGAGACACTTGTTTATAAGGGATGACACACTTGTAATAAGTGGACACCTTGTTTATAAGTGACACCTTGTTAATAAGTGAGACACTTGTTTTATAAAGTGACACACTTGTTGATAAGTGAGAAACTGTTTATAAGTGACACATGTTTTGATTAAGAGAGACACTTGTTTTATAAATGACACACTTGTTGATAATGTGAGACCATTTGTTGATAATGAGACACTTGGATGATAAGTGAGACATCTGTTATAAGTGACAACACGTGTTGATAGTGGAGACACTTTTTATATAATGGACACACTTGTTGATAAGTGAGACACTTGTTTATAAGTTGACCATAATTAGTTTTTGCTGATAAGTGAGAGCACTTGTTTTATCACGATGATAAATTTTTCCAATTACTCCTTATGGTAAACATGAGGAAATTAAATCTCATCAGAGTACAAAAACAAATACTGGCCACAAATTAGAGCCGAAACAACCACGTCAAAGACCTGGGAAGTGATCATTTCGGAGATCTCACCTTCAAGGATCCATAAACATTGTATCAATCGCATCTGCTAGAAAATGACAGGATTGGATAATTAGACCTTTCAAAACTAGGGAGGCCAAGCCCATGTCTCATGACACTCTCAGTCACTTGGTTTCTATCTAGGCTGGAATATTTGCTGCACACTACTAACAGCGACCTTTTCAAGGCAGGTGAAATTGCCGACCTAGAAAATGTACAGAGAATCTTTTCAATCACGGCCGCATAACGGAAGATTAAATCACCTCAATTATTGGAGCGCTTGAGGTTCCTAAACCTGTAATACCCTGGAACGCAGAGGGGAAAGATACATGATTATATACACCTGGAAAATCTAGAGGGACTAGTACCGAAGCTTGCACACGAAAAATCACTCACTACGAAACAAAGACTTGGCAGACATGCACCATCAGGCCCAATGAAAAGCAGGTGTGGTCACTAGTCACGTATAAGAGACCATACAATAGAGAGTCAGGGGCCCGAACTGTTCCAAATCTGCCTTCCAGCACTTACATAAGGGGTGGATTACCAACAACCCCCTGGCAGTCTTCAAGCTTGGCACCCTGGACAAGCACCTAAAGTCATTCCGGTCAGTAGCCCGGGCAGTGTCTCGTATGTTGGATTTGCGTGCAGCCATCAGCAAACAGCCTGTTGATTCAGGCTCTGATCCACAAGAGGCCTGGACTCAGAAAACCAGGTCGCAGGTGCGTTGACCCCCCGAACTCTCCCGAGGAAAACGTCCAGGTATAAGTGAACACACTTAGGTTAATAAGTGAGAGCAACTTGTTTATAAGTGACGACACATGTTGAATAAGTGAACACTTGTTTATAAGTGACACACATGTGATAAGTGAGACACAATTTCATACATCTAAAGTGACACCCTTTGTTAATAAGTATGACCAACACTTGTTTATATAATGACACACTTGTCGATTGCAAGTGAGACACTTAATTTATAAGTTACACACATGTTGATAAGTGAGCACTTGATTATAAGTGACACACTTGTAGAAAAGTGAGACATTTTGTTTGATAAGTGAGACACTTGAGGTAAGTGATACACTTTTTATAAGTGACACTACTTGTTTGATAAGTGAGACACATGTGTATAAGTGACACACTAGTTGATAAGTTAGACACCTGTTTTATAAGTGGAAACACTTGTTAATAATGTATGACACTTGTTTATAATTGACAACACCTTGTGTGATAAGGTGAGACGTCTTGTTTTATAGTGAGACACAATGTTTAATAAATTACACCATGTTATAAGGACACACTTGTTGGATAGTGAACACTTTTTATATGTGACACTACATGTTGATAAGTGAACACTTGATTATAAATGACACACATTGTTATAAGTGAGACAGTTGTTTGATAAGTGAGACAATTGATTATAAAGTGATACACTTGTTTATAAGGTGACACCCTTGTTGATAAGTGAGTCACTTGTTTTAATAAGACACACTTGTTGTAGTGAGACACTTGTTTTAATAAGTGACACACTCCGATAATAATTGAGACACTTGTTTTATAAGTGACACACTTGTTATAAGTTGTAACACTTGTTATAATAGACACACTTGTTGATCAGTAGAACACTTGATTATCAGTGACACTTGTTGATAAGTGAGACACTTGTAATATAAATGACCCACATGTTTGATAAGATAGACATTAGTTGATAAGTGAGACACTTGATGATAAGTGAGACACTTGAATATAAGTGGACACACTTGTTTTAAGTGAGACACTTGTTTATAAGTATGACACAGCTTGTTGTGATAAGTGATGACACTTTGTTATAAGTGACCACATGTAAAAAAGTGAGACACTTGATTATTACGTGACACACTTGTTTGATAAGTGAACACTTGTTTATAAAGTGACAATATTAGTTGATAAGTGAGACCTTGTTTATAAGTGACACACTTGTTAATAAGTGCGCACAACTTTGTTATAGTGACACACTTGTTGATAATGATACCTTGTTTATAAGTACACACCTTGTTGATAAGTGAAGACACTTTGTTTAAATTGACACACTTGTTAATAAGTGAAACACTTAGTTTATAAGTGACACACTTGTTGAATAAGTGAGAACCACTTATTTATAAGTGACCACACTTGTAGATAAGTGAGACACTTTTTTAAGTGACACACATGTTGATAAGTGAGACATTTGTTGATAATGAGACACTTGAGTGATAAGTAGACACTTGTTTATAAGTGACCCACTATGTTTATAAGTGAGACACTTGTTTATATGTGACACACTAGTTGTATAAGTGAGACACTGTTTAATAATAAGTGACACACTTGTGAATAAGTGCGACGACTGTTAATTAAGTGACACACTGTTTGATAAGTGAGACACTTGTTTTATAAGTGACACCGACTTGTTGATAAGTTAGACACTTGTTTATAAGTGACACACTTGTTAATAAGTGAGACACTTGTTTATAAGTGACACACTTGTTGATAAGTGAGACACTTGTTTATAAGTGACACCTTGTTGATAAGTGAAGACATTTGTTGAGAAGTGAGGTACACTTGTGATGAATGAATGAGACACTTGTTCATAATGTGAGACAACCTGTTGATAATGAGACACTTTTTCATAAGTGAGACGACACCTAATGATAAGTGAGACACTTGTTTATAAATGAACACCAGTTGGATAATTGAGACAACTTTTTTTATAAATGACACCCGCTTTGATATAGTGGACACCTTGTACATAAGTGAGACAACTGTTGTAAATGAGCCATTTTTATATAAATGAGGCACCGTGTTAGATAAGTATGGTCACTTGTTTATAAATGAGACACCTGGTGATAAGTGAGACAACACTTTCTAATAATGAGACACCTGTTATAAGTAGAGACACTTGTTGCATAAGTGTGACACCTGTTTATAAGTGAACACTTGTAATAAATGAGACACCTGTTGATAAGATAGACACCGTTGAAAATGTGCGACACTTGTTGATAATTTAGACTCCTGTTTGATAAGTGAGACACGTGTTTATATGAATGAGACCACATCACCTGTTGATAATGAGACACCAGTTGATAAGTGAACCTGTTGATAATTGAGACACTTGGTTTATAAATGAACACCTGTTGATAAGTGAGACACATCTGTTATAATAAGTGAGACACTTGTTGATATGTGAGACACTTGTTATATAAATGAGAACCTTTGAAAAGTGAGACCACCTTTTTGACTAAGTGGAGACCACCTGTTGATAATGAGACACCTGTAGATAAGTGAGACACTTGTGTTTAATAAATGAGACATCTGTTTATAGTGATACACCTGTTGATAAGTGAGAATACCCTGTTTTATAAGTTTATTTGGGAAGCACCTGTTGATACAGAGAGACAAACTTGTTATTTAATAAATGAGACACCTGATGATTAAGTGAGACACTTGTTATATAATGAGGACACCTGTTGATAAGTGATACACTTGTTCATAAATGAGGACACCTGTTGATAAGTGAGACACAGGTTTACAAATGAACACCTGTTTATAAGATAAACACCTGTGAAAATTGAGACAACCTGTATGGCGTAATTGTGACACTTGTTGATAAGTGAGACACCTTGTTGATACTGTGAGACACTTTTGATAAGTGAGACATTTGTTATTAAGTGAAACACCTGTTGAAGGTGAGACACTTTTTGATAATTGAGACACTTGTTGAGAAGTGAGACATTTTGTTGATAAAGTGAGACACTTGTTGACAAATGAGACACTGTTGATAAGTTAGACATTTGTTAGATAAGTGAGAAACACGTGTTGATAAGTGAGATCATTTTGTTTGATAAGTGATACACTTGTTGATATGTGAGACATTTTGTGATAATGGAGCACACTTGTTGATAGGGAGACACCTGTTGATACGTGATACACTTGTTGATAAGTGAACATTTGATTGATAAGTGAGACGCCTTTTGATAAATGAAGACACTTGTTAATTAAAGTGAGTCACTTGTTGAAATGAGACATACCTGTTATAAGTGAAAGCACATGTTGATAAGTAAGACACTTGTGATAATTGAGACACCTGTTGATAAGTGAGACACTTGTGATAAGTGATACACTTGTTGATAAGTGAGAAACACTTGTTAATAAAGAGAGACATCTGTTGGTAAGTGAGACAACTTGTTGTATAATATGAGAACATCTGTTTGATATTGTGAGACACTTGTTGATAAGAGAGACACGTTCAAACCATACCCCGGCCGGATTGACCCCGCGGAGGATTGGTTTGGAGGCATTCGATGTCATTAACGATTTCTTGAGTCAAGTGAGACACTTGTGATAAGTGAGACATACCTGTTCATAAGTGAGACACTATGTTTGATAAGTAACAACTTGTTGATAAGTGAGACACCTGTTGCAAAGTGAGACGAATTGTTGATACGTGAGACACCTTTGATAAGTGGGACACGTGTTGATTTAGTTGAGACATTTGTTAATAAAGTGAGAACGATTTGTTGAATAATGAGACACTTGTTTGATACTTGAGACATTTGTAGATAAGAGATGACACTTGTAGATAAGTGAAGACATTTGTTGATAAGTGAGACACCTGTTGAAATGTGAGGACACTTGTTGATAAGAAACACTTGTATGAAAAGTGAGGCACCATTTAATAAGTGAAATACTTGATTGATAAGTGAGACACCTGTTTATAAATGAGACCTTGTTGATATGAGACGCCCGATGATAAGAGAGCCACTCTTAATAATTGAGACACCAGTTGAAAGGTGAGACACTTGTTGATAAGTAGACACTTGTTTCATAAGTGAGGCACCTGTTTAATAAGGTGAGATACTCATTGATAAGTGAGACTATCAGTTGATAAATGAGACACATCGTTGATAAGAGAGACCCCGTTGAAAAATTGAGACACTTATTGATAAAGTAGACCTCCTGTATGATAAAGTGACACACATGTCGATAAAGAGACACTTGTTGATAAGTGAGACAACACGTTGATAAAGTGAGACAACAGTTTGTATGAGTGAGACACCTGTTGAAAATAGACACTGTTGATAAATGAGACACCTGTTGATAAGTGAGACATCTTTGATGAGGTGGACAACTGTAGATAAGTGAGACACTGTTATAGTGAGGTCACTTGTTGAAAGTGAAACACCTGTTGAAATAAGTGAACACTTGTTGATAAGTGAGACAGCAAGATGGTAAGTGAGAACACTTGTTGTAATTGAGACACTTATAGATAAGTGAGACACATGTTAATAATGAGACAACTTTGGAAAGTGAGACACTTTGTTTGATTAAGTGAGGACACCTGTAGATAAGTGAGACAGTCTTCTTGTGATAATATGAGAGCACTGTATTGATAAGTGAGACCACCTGTTGATAAGGTGCAACACTTGTTGATAAGTGAGGCACATGTTGATAAAAAAATAGACACCTGATGAGAAGTGATGCTCATTGTGAAAAAAGTGAGACACCTTGTTGAAAATTGAGACATCTGTTGATAAGTGAGACACTTGTTGATAAGTGAGACACGCTGTTGATTAAGTGGAACACATTGTTGATAAGTGAGACCCTTGATGATAGTGATACCACATGTTGGAATAAGTGGAGACACTTGTTGATAAAGTGAGACACTTGTTGATAAATGAGAAGCACCAGTTGATAAGTAAGACACTTGTTGATAATTGGAGACACTTGTTGATAAGTAGACACTTGTTAATAAGAGAGACACTTGTTGATAGTGAAAACACCTGTTGATAAGTGAGACACCTGTTGATAAATATTTTATATTGAGACAACCTTCCTTTATACGTGAGACACTTGTTGATAAGTGAACCGTTTTTCTTGATAAGTGAGACCCCTGTTGATATTAGAGATACTATAATAGATAATTGAGACACCTGTTTGATAAATGACACACTTGTTGATAATCAGACAACAGTTTGATAAGTGAGTTCACTTAATGATAAGTGATACACCAGTTGTAATGAGACACTTTTGGATAAGTTGAGACACTTTGTTGATAAGTGGAGAAAAACCCGTTGATAAGTGATACACCTGTTATAACGAGACACCTGTTGATAAGTTGAGTCCCCCCCCACTTTTTGGTAAGTGAGACCCTTGTTGAAAGTAAGACACTTGTTGATAATGAGACACTTGTTGATAAGTGAGAACACTTGTTGATAGGTTAGACACTTGTGATAATTGAGACACTTGTTGATAAGTGAGACACTTGTAAAAAGTGAGGATCTGTTTGATAAGTGAGACACTTGTTGATAAGTGTGAGACAAACCTGTTGTTAAGTGAACACTTTTTTGAATAACGTGAGACAATTGTTAGATAAATGAGACACCATTTTATAAGTGCGACACACGTTTGATAAGTGAAACACTTGTTGATAAGTGAGACCACCAGTTGATAAGTGAGACACTTTGTATAAGAGAGACACATTGTTGATAAGCGCGACATCTGATGATAATTGAGAACACTAGTTTATCAGTGAAGACACTTGTTAAATAAGATAGATGATCTGTTGATAAGTGGAGACCACTAGTTGATCATAGAGAGACACATGTTTGAAAAGTAGACACATCGTTGATAAATTGAGGACACTTGTTGAAAAGTTAGACACTTGCTAAATATGTGAGGAGATCTGTTTGATAATTAGGCCAGCCTGTAGATAGTGAGACAACATGAAGGCTAAGTGAGACACATGTTATAATTTAAACACTTGAGTGATAAGTCAAACACTTGTTGATAAGTTAGACATCAGTTGATAAGAGAGACATTTGTTAGAAAGTGAGACACTTGTTGATAGGTGTAGACACCATGTTTTGAAACGTGAGACACTTGTTGGTAAAGTGAGGAACATTTGTTCATAAGTGAGACACATGTTGATAGGTGAGACCACTTGTTGATAAGTGAGACCCTATTGTACATAAATAGTAACTGTAAATAGAGAGATACTACTGATAAGTGAGACACCTGTTTGATAAAAGGAGACACTTATTGATTAAGTGACACACCCTGTTGATAAGTGAGACATTTTGGTGATAAGTTGAGACACTAGATGATGTTAAGACACTGTTGATACGAGAGACACTTGTATGATAATGAGACATATGTTGATAAGTGAAACCCCTGTTTTATAGGTGAGACACTTGATGATAAGTGAGACACTTGTTCATAAATGATGCTCCTGTAAATAAGTGATCTACTTCGATAGTGAGACACCTGTTGATAAATGAGACACTTGTTGATAGTGAGACACCCGTTGAATTAAGTGAACACTTATTTGATAAGTGAGAACACCTGTTGAAAAGTGAGACACTTGTTGAAAAGTTAGACACATGTTGATAAGTGATCAACACGTTGATAAGTTAGGCACCTGTTTGATGAGTGAGACACCTGTTGAATAAGTGAGACACCCATTTTGATAAGTGAGACATCCTCTTGATTAAATTGAGACACCTGTGATGAAGTGAGACAACTGTTATATAAGTGAAACACTTAGTTAATAAGGTGAGAGTCACTTGATTGATAAGTATTAGACAAACCTGATGATAAGTTGAGACACTTGTTGATAAGTGAGACACATGTTGATAAGTGAGACACTTGCTTGATAAGAGAGACACCTTGTAGTGATTAAGTGAGACACTTGTATAAGTGAACATCCTTGTTGGTAATTGAGACCCTTTTGTTGATAATGAGACACCTGTTGATAAAGTGAGACACCTTGTTGACAAGTGAGACACCTGTGGATTAAGTGAGACACTTTTTGATAAGTGAGACACTTGTTTATTATTTTTATTTGTAAAGTGAGACACCTGTTGAAAAGAGGAGAAGGGGAGGAGGGAGGAGGGAGAGAGAGGAGAGAGGGGAGAGAGAGTAAGAGAGAGAGAGAGAGAGAGAGAGAGAGAGAGAGGGGAGAGAGAGAGAGAGAGAGAGAGAGAGTGAGAGAGAGGTTCACAGAGAGAGAGAGATAGAGAGAGAGAGAGAGAGAGAGAGAGTGAGAGAGAGAGAGAGAGAGAGAGAAAGAGAGAGACAGTACTGTGATCAAAACTGTCAGTGGTGACAATAAGCAGGGGGATGTGCATTTCCTTCTTAAAATCGCTTGACCAAGAAAGGCTGTGGGCCCAGACAAGTTGGAAAGCCCAAGAATGTTGAGATGTGCTGACCAGCTAGCAGCACCTCTAACCCTCGCCTCTTTCAGCACTGCCTAGGTACTGCGTAAGATGGCCCTCTCTAATGGGAAGAGGCAAAATTAGTCCCCTGTTTCACAAAAAGAAAGATAAGAGCATAGATCAGCAACTACAGACCATTGTCACTTCTGTTCAATCAACTGGTAGATCCTGAGACAAAATATTCTCAAGACAAATGAAGAGTTTTTTGACACCACTCACAACGTGTGATCGCCAATATGGCTTTCAGGAAAGGTTACTCTGCTGCTGACCTGTTGTTAATCTCTCCACTAAGTGCACCAGTCACTGGTGAATCCAAAGTCAGCTGGTGAAGCACAGGACATTGCTGGCGCTTCGACCGGGTGAGCACCAGGCCTCTTAGCAAAACTTCAAAGCCTGGGAATTCCCCAGCTCTACGCTAATTCCTCCTCAGTGATTACTCCTTCATGGTAAAATCTCTAAGTGTAGTTCAAACAGGGGTCCAATGGAACGGAAATCACAAGACATTCCTATGGGCAAGTGTTCCACAAGAAGCGTGCTGGGTCCATTTTTATGGAATGTTCTACTTCAACGACCTTCTTCATCTCATCTCAGAATCACATGCATGTGTCAGACGACTGTACACTACATTCACTATCCAAGAGAAGAAATGCCAGCTGCTCTAAGCTAAGCTACATCAATCACCGCTGAGAGCTATCTCAGCTTGGGAAATAGATGGCGAAGTAACATTTGCACCTGAGAAAGACGCAAATGGCACCATGAGGTAATGCTGGGCAGTATAAGGATGAATGGAGGGTTTGGCACCTGGAGAAAAGTTGATATCCATGGGTGAAATTTGACTCCAAACTTAAACCATGAAGAACCATGTTGTAAAACTTGGCAAAAAAACATGGCACCAGGAAGTCTTACAGCACTTCGCCGTATCTCGCATCCTGCTTGAAAGTAGGGGTTGCAAGATCCTGACGAGCGCAAGTACGCTCACACCTTGATATGCTCCACTTTACTGGCTTGCCGCCCGCCCCCCGTCACCATCTGCGACTGGCTTGACAGAGTAAGAGAACAGAGCAAGACGTCTCATCTCTCGCTTGGACCCATCCTGGATAGATATGATCATATTCACAGAGCCTTCAACATCGGAGGGATGTGGGTGGCCTTATACTGTTATGTCAAGGCCAATATTGTCAAAATACCCACACTTGGATCCACTTCGAGGACAGCGTGGAAACAAGCGTTTTAAAAGCCACAAGACCAGGGCAGAAAGCAGCAACACACTCTGGCTGCACCCTTCCCTCCCAGAACATTAAATCCCATCTGAGATCATATATACCCATGATGACTCCGAGTTGGGAACACATTCGTACAGCACAATGAATGTCAACTAGGATAAAGTCAGTTCATCAAATGAAAATGCTGGCCCCACAGATGGCTTTCCAACTTCAATTCAGTTCCCTACTTGTATGTCCCATAACAATAAAAATTCTTTCAAAATGGAGCTGATGTTAGTAACAACCATAGCTTGCCAATAAAATAAGGAATCCTACCTGTAAATAGCTTGTCAATAAACTAAGTGAACCTTAACCTTGTTGAAACCCAGTGTAAAAAAAAAAAAAAAAAAAAAAAAAGAAGAGAGAGAGAGAGAGAGAGAGAGAGAGAGAGAGAGAGAGAGAGAGAGAGAGAGAGAGAGAGAGAGAGAGGATAGAAGAGAGAGCGAGAGAGATAGAGAGATTAGATATACATGGAAGTTGGAGAGAGAGAGAGAGAGAGAGAGAGAGAGAGGAGAGAAAGAGAGAGAGAGATAGTAAAAATCAAATGTTAAAGTGAATATTACAGACTTCTCAACAGCAAATACAAATAATTACAAGTGGTACTAACTATTTTGACTGGGTGAAGTCAGAACTCAGGAAGACGGCCAGTGTAGTCGGCCGCTCCACACACACATCTCACTCTTCCAGTAACCACAGTTAAAGTCTCTTAATAACTCAACTTAAAGTCTCTTAATAACTCAACTTAAAGTCTCTTATTAACTCAACTTAAAGTCTCTTATTAACTCAACTTAAAGTCTCTTAATAACTCAACTTAAAGTCTCTTATTAACTCAACTTAAAGTCTGCTTATTAACACTCAACTTAAAGTCCCTCTTATTAACTCACTTAAAGTCTCTTCAATTAACTCAACTTAAAGTCTACTTAATAACTCCACTTAGAAGTCTCTTATTAACTCAACGTAAAGTCTTTATTAACTCAACTTAAAACTCTCTAATAAACTCAACTTAAGTCTCTTATTAACTCAACTTCAAGTCCTCTATTAACTCAACTTAAAGTCTCTATTAACTCACCATAAAAGTTCTCGTTATTAACTCAGGACTTAAAGTCTCGTTATTAACTTCAACTTAAAGTCTCTGTATTAACTCAACCTTAAAGTCACTTATTAACTCAACTTAAAGTCTCTTATTAACCCTACAAAAGTCTCATATTTAACTCACCTTAAAGTCTCCTTATTAAACTCAACCTTTAAAGTCTCCTTATTAACTCAACTTAAAGTCTCTTATTACTCAACTTAAAGTCTTCTTAATAACTCACCTAATCTCTTATTAACTCAACTTAAAGTTCTCCTATTAACTCAACTTAAAGTCTCTTATTAACTCATACATAAAGTCACTTATTAACCTCAACTTAAAGTCTTTTATAACCTCAACTAAAATCTCTATTAACGTCAACTTAAAGAGTCTCTTATTAACTCAACATAAAGTCCTCTTATTAACTCAACTAATATCTCTTATTAACTCAGATTAAAGTCTCTTATTAACTCACCTTAAAGTCCTTATTAACTCAACTTAAAGTACTATAAACTCAACTTGAAAAGTCTCTTATTAACTCAACTTAAAGTCTCTTATTAAACTCAACTGTAAAGTCTCCATCTAACTCCAACGTAAAGTCACTTATTAACTCAACTTAAAGGTCTAGAGTAACGGGGGGGGGGGGTGGGGGGGGCAACTTAAAGTCTCTTATTTAACTCACTTAAAAGTCCTCTTATTAACTCACCTTAAATCTCTTAATAACTCAACTATTAAAAAGTCTCTCTTATTACTCAACTTAAGTCTCTTATTAACTCAACTTAAAGTCTCTTATTAACTCAACTTAAAGTCTCTTATTAACTCAACTTAAAGTCTCTTATTAACTCAACTTAAAGTCTCTTATTAACTCAGATTAAAGTCTCTTATTAACTCAACTTAAAGTCTCTTATTAACTCAACTTAAAGTCTCTTATTAACTCAACTTAAAGTCTCTTATTAACTCAACTTAAAGTCTCTTATTAACTCAACTTAAAGTCTCTTAATAACTCAACTTAAAGTCTCTTATTAACTCAACTTAAAGTCTCTTATTAACTCAACTTAAAGTCTCTTATTAACTCAACTTAAAGTCTCTATTGAAGAACCACCTTAAAGTCGTGCTTATTAACTCAACTTAAAGTCTCTATTAACTCAACTTAAATCTCTTATTAACTCAACTAAAGTCCTCTTATTAAAACGTCAACTTAAAGTCCTTATTAACTCAACTAAAGCTCTTATTAACTCAACATTAAAGTCTCTTATTAACTCAACTTAAAGTCCTATTAACTCAACTTAAAGTCCTCTTAATATCTCAACTTAAAGTCTCTTATTAACTCAACTGTAAAGTCTCTCATATTCACTCACCTTAAAGTCTCTTATTAACTCAACATAAAGTCTCTTCAATAACTCAACTTAAAGCTCTATTAACCAACTTAAATTCTCTATTAACTCACCTTAAAGTCTCTATTAACACAACTTAAAGTCTCATATTAACACAACTTAAATCTCTTTTTAACTCAATTAACTCACCTTAAAGTCTCTTTATTTAACTCAACTTAATTGTCTCTTAATTAACTCACCTTAACGTCTCTTATTAACTCAACTTAAGTCTCTTATTAACTCACCTTTAAAGTCTCTTATTTAACTCACCATAAAGTTTCTTAATAACTCAACTTAAAGTCTCTATTAACACAAATTAGATAGCCATTATCAACAAGTTACAATGAAGCTTCACTAGTTAAAAATTCTCAGTAAGGATCAACTTTTAAAACAAGAGCATTTTGTTTATGTGCGTTATTCCAAAGATTATATAATAAGTGAGACCTTGTCTATATGTGACACACTTGTTGATAAGAGAACCTGTTGTTTATATTTGACACACTTGTGAAAGTGGAGACTCTTGTTTTATATGTGACACCTCAATTGATTTGTTCAGTTCCATCAGCTGATGGATTAAACTCATCGTCTCCAGGCTGAGTGACTGATTACCTCACTCTTCTGCATCTTTCCTCAATAAATATTTCCTAGCTGCGAGCAAGTGTCTCACTCTTCAACATGTCTTTGTGTACTCCAGGCAGTGCTCCTGACTCTCTCTCCTCTCTCTCCTCTCTCCATCTCATCTTCTCTCTCTCTCTCTCTCTCTCTCTCTCTCCTCTCCTCTCTCTCTCTCGCTCTCTCTCTCTCATCTCTCTATCTCTCTCTCTCTCTCTCTCTCCTCTTTTTTTTTTTTTTTTTTTTTTTACACAGAGTTTGACAAGGTTAAGTATCCCTAACTTTATTGGCAAGCTAAGAGCTGTTACCTACATCAGCTCATTTGAAAGCATTTTTATTGTATGAGACATACAAGTAGGAAACAGGATGAAGTTGGAGCCATCTGTGGGCCAGCATTTTCATTTGATCAACTGACTTTATCTCGTTGACATCATTATCCTGCACGAATGTGTTCCATACTCGAGTCATCCTGGGTATGTATGATCTCAGATGGAGTGATTGTTCTGGAGAAGGTACAGCCAGAGTGAAGTTGCTGCTTTCTGCCCGTCTTGTGGCATAAAAGCTTGTTTCAATGCTGTCCTCGAAGTGGATCCAAGTGTGGTATTTTGACAATATTGGCATTGTACATAACAGTAAGGACACCCACTCCCTCCTATGTTGAAGGCATCTGCTGAAATGACAGATCTATCCAGTCGCAGATGAGAGGGGGGCAGGCAAACAAAGAAAGTGGAGCGTACTCAAGGTGCGAGCGTACTTGGCCTCGTACAGATCTTGCAACCCCTACTGTCCAAGCAGATGGGAGATACGCGAAGTGCTGTAAGCTTCCTGGCTGCCTTGTTTTGCAAGATTTACAACATGGTTCTTCATGTTAGTTTGGAGTCAAATTTCACCCCAAGGATATCAACTTCTTCTCCAGGTGCCAACATCCTCCCATTCATCCTTACTACTGCACCAGCATTACCATCATGGTGCCTAGAGACGATCATCATTTGCGTTTTCTCAGGTGCAAATGTTACTTGCCATCTATTTCCCCAAGCTGATATAGCTCTCAGCTAGTGATTGATGAAGCTTAGAGCAGCTGGCATTTCTTCTCTTGGATAAGTGAATGTCAGTGTACAGTCGTCTGCATATGCATGTGATTCTGTTATGAGATGAAGAAGGTCGTTGAAGTAGACATTCCATAACAATGGACCCAGCACGCTTCCTTGTGGAACACTTGCCCCAATAGGATGTCTTGCCGATTCCGTTCCATTGAGAACTACACTTAGAGATCTACCATGAAGTAGTCTCAGAGGAGACATAGCGTAGACCCTGCAATTCCCATTGCTTGAAGTTTGCTAAAGGCCCTGGTGGCCACAACCCGGACGAAAGCGCCAGCATGTCCAGTGGCTACCACACAGCAGACTTTGGATTCATCCAGTGACAGGTGCCACTCAGAGGAGAGGTTTAACACAACAGCAGCAAGTGACCTTTCTGGAAGCCAAATGAAGACCGCCCTCCCCCCCCTCTCCTCTCTCTCTCTCTCTCTCTCTCTCCGCTCTCTCCCTCGTCTCTCTCTCTCTCTCTCTCCTCCCCCTCTCTCAGTCTCTCCTCTCTCCTCTCTCTCATTCTCTCTCTCACTCTCTCTCTCTCTCTCTCTTTTCTCCTCTCTCACTCTTCTCTCTCTCTTCTCTCTCTCTATCATTGGAGTTCGACACGTGATTAGTAAGAAATACTCACGTAGGCTGTTTATATTACGTATAATTGCAGAATATGTGGAGAGAGCCCTTGCCACCGTACCTATCTCCTTGCTCACACTCGTAACACTGAACTGACCGCCGCCGGCGTACCAGAGATGGTCTTTTGATAATGCCAGTTCAGCGCAATAAGAATTTAGGACAGTGACTCAGCAGAACTGTAAGGTCGTTGAGTCAACGGTACACTGTACTTAACTGGTACTACTACTGAGAGCTCGGCGATTCTAAATCGTATGTCGTACCGACATACCACCACTACAAACTAAGAGCAGGTATACGGCTTGGGCTGATTCTATACAAAGTTCAAAGTACACCACAATTAAACATTATATATACATAATAGAACATTGGAATGAAAGCTTACGTAACTGAAACTGTAATCAATACAGTGAATACTAGAGTACACTTAAAACTCAAACAAATGAACAACGAACTCAACGTTGAATTACAAGTGATAAAAACAAATTTTTTTTTTTGATCGATCGATCTGTATTCGTGTGATCTACGGATTTCTGAGGAAGGAATATATACAATAAGAGTGTTTTAACAGAAAGCAGATTCGTGCACGCAAAAAGTAAAAAATCTAGACGTTAACTCTCAGAATGCGGAGAGAACATGAACCACAAAAAAAAATTCTTGAATACTGATAAGTTGATACTGTAATTATTCATCTTATACAGGTTATTTCTTTTTTAACCCAACTCCTGCTAGGGTAAGCCTGGCATATGCAGAATGGGTGTCATCACTGGGAGGATCAAACTCTGTAGCATTGGCTAACTCATGCTGTATTTGAGGCAAATCTGAATTGGAAGTTACAAATGATACTTGAGGATTTCTCAATACCTGTCGTGTACGTAGGAATAACGACATTCAGGTTGATCGTCTGACTGAGTATCAGAGGAAGAGAGTACAGGATCAGGAGGATTGTCAGAGTCTGTCACATTAGTCTGGGTTGGAACATCATTATCATCACATACTAACTTCATATGATCTAAATGCGATTCTTTATACTGACCAGTACTAATCTCTCTAACCTTATACTTATTACCAGTGATATGTTCAACTACTCGATAAGGACCAACAAACTTTTGATCAAGCTTTGGCATTGCAGACGTTTTGTTAAAGTTAATCAGCATAACTCTCGAACCTACTTTGATTTTGGATGGCTTTGCTCGAGTGTTTGCGACTCTTGTAAATTCTGCTGTTGATTTATGAAGTGTTTCACGGATTCTTCTAAAAACACTTTGAGCTAAGCTGGTACGAGTTGCTATGAAATCATCAGGGTTGTAATTTGGTTTCGGATTAGAATATAACAACTCATAAGGCAAACGTTTATCTACACCATACAATGCATAATGTGGAGTGTCACCTATAGAAACATTGTAAGCAGAATTTATAGCACACTGCACATCAGGTATAACTTCATCCCAAGTTTCACTGTTGGGATTGATAGTGGCTCTCAAGACATCAAGTACTTTCTTATTGGTTCGTTCCGCTAACCCATTGCTGGCAGGATGATGAGGAACAATGGTGGATTTAGAGATCTTGTACAAGGTACACAAATTTTCAAGAATTTCATTACAGAATTCCACCTCCATTATCTGTTACTAGGGACTTAGGGGTGGTATGCCTGCAGATAATGCTTCTTTAAACGCTTTAGCTACTGTCTCGGCAGTCTTATCTGCAATAGGAACTAACTCACAATATCGGGTGAAATGGTCTACCATAACACACAGATGTTTGTTACCTTGGAGGGAACATTGGAAATTAGTTTAACAAATCTAGGCAACTCTTTCCCAGGTTCGCTAGTAGTTGGATATACTTGGATTGGATTAGGACCATTAGCATTACCTTATGTTGCATGCAGACACTACATTTCTTAACATACTCAGAAATATCAGTTGCCATACGAGGCCAAAAGTATTTCAATCTGGCTTGTTTTACTGAACGATCCATACCAGGGTGTGCAACACCTGGTACATCGTGAACTAGCTGTAAGGGTACATTCACTAGTGACTGTGGAATTACTAACTGGGATACTCTTCTGCTAGGAGTACCCAACTCGGACTGTTCGATACAGTAATTCTTGTTCCATGAAAAGTCACTGAGTGGAGGTGCTGGTGGCGTTCACAGTCAAATAAGATACTTCCTGGAGCAGAAATCGAAACACACCAGAACCACATGGATCTGTTCTTTGAGGCATTCTTTACATCTCAGCACTAAATGGAGGTCTGCAGTTAGCACTAATACTAACAGTCGCGATAAGGCATCTGCGACTACATTTGACTATGCCAGGTAAAATGTTACAAAGTGGAGAATTGAACACTTTGGAAAGTCAAGGTCCATCTGCTACCCTTCCATAGGTTGTTTTTCGGAATAAGGTATCATGGAGCAATGGTCTGTCACAACATGAAACAAGTAACTGATAATATAATGTCTCGGAAGTAGCTTTAAAGACCATACTATTGGCTAAAGCTCTTGCTCATTTACTGTATAATTACGTTCAGCCTTCGTAAAGGACTCGCTAGCAAATGCATACTGCGTTGGTATCTTGCCATCCGGTCTTCTGAGCTAGTACGGCACCTATGAGCCAATTGAACTAGCATCAGTTGACAGATAGAAAGGCATAGGAAAATCCGGAGAATTTTCAAAATTGGAGCAGCTGTTAGGCTTTTCTTTTAGAGTTATGGAATGCTCTTTCCCTTGACGGAAGAGTCCAAACAAAAGGAGCATCTTCTCTTAAGCAACTCAGTTAGAGAGGACAGCTAAGAAGAAAAATTGGCATGAAAGGATCTATAAAAACTTGCTAAGCCCACAAAGGATCTTACGGCCATCAGCATTTTTGGGAGTTGGAAAATTTAGTAACTGCAGTTACTTTACTTTGGTCAGTCGTAACCCCTCTAGGAGTGAGACTAACTGACCAAGAATACTTAATTTTTCTGATCTGAAAAATAGACATTTAGACAGTTTGATCTTTAAATGAGAGGCTTCTCAAGCTTACCAAGACTACAATCAAGTCTTTTCAAGTGTGTATCCACGTCTTTAGACATGACGATTACGTCATCTAAGTACACCATAATTGGGCAATTACCTATGAACCTCTAAAGATATTAGGTCATGAGCCTTGAGAACGTGATAGGGGAAGATCGTAATCCAAACGCCATAATGGAGAGGAAGTGCATAATGACCTGCAGAGTGGAGAATGCAGTTAGCTTCTTGGCTGTCCTCGTGAAGACGGGACTTGCCAAAACCCCTTGTAACAAATCTAGGGTTTATGAAAAGACTTTAGTTATCTCCGATATTAACGTAAAAAGAATCACCAGTACAGAGGAGTGAAATCGATTTGGAATGGTTTTCGCACATTTTAACTTCCTAAAAGTCGAAACTCACTGAGGGCGCCAAGTACCATCCTTCTAGGTCACAAGTATCAAAGGGGCATTCCAAGGGGGAACATTGCTAGGTGTCAATAACTCCATCAGCAAAGCATTTGAGATTGATCAATCATCTGCGACAGCAACTTGTGAAAGGCAATTCTGTAGCGGTAAGTGAAGGTCTAGTACCAGGGTCCAAGTGTCGAATACGATGGGACAAATTTTAAAACAGGATTTTTTCGTTATAAACCCATCTTCTCACCTGGTAAAGCAATGGCTTTTAACGACGTTTGTTCACAGAGTCAACAAACCTTGACTTCATCTGGAATCAGTTGGAGCTACGACTTTTCTCCATCACTGGAGGAACAGATTATCCAGTGAAGAGTGGAGAGGTCCTCCCCGGTCAGAAATAGCACCGACCCAGCTGTACATAGTGAACAACTCATCCTCTGACCTGAACAGGGTAAGGATATGAACAAGGTCAACAAGGATTGGATATTTGCTCTGAGGCGAACAACGTGACCATAAGCGTGTTTAGGCCAGGAAGAAATGGATCTTAATATCTACTTACAAGCTAATTGAGATGAAAGATGGGTTCAACAAATAGACGCTTATACTTTGCAGAATCACTGTCAACTAGGACGTTATCACCCATCTGGAACACTAGGAAAACAACAAACAGACACTCTAGTGAGTATGCACTAGCCGCAAAAACTTCTTTCTGCAGACGTACATGTACATCAACAAGAGATGGCATTACTAGTTTCCAAGTAATTGTTTTCCGACAAGGCGTCCCCTTGGAGGGAAACTACTACTCCCGTAAACTAGCAGTCATTGCAGGGATAGTTTTGTGCACTCAAAGGCAATCTGAGTGTCCCTCGGCACACTTGAGCATCGGACTATCCTGCAAGTCTGAGAGAGTATAGGTGAAACACTGATGGAGAGAGTCAGAATTAACCAAGTGGCCTGACCGCTTGGTACCAAAAACCGCTACTGAAGAATGCATTAGCTTGTAAGATTATAATCCGTACATCATAAGTATAGGTGGTAGTACCGCAACCACACCAGGGAAGTACTACAAGACCTGCCAGATGACTGTGAAAACAAAACTCTGTAATAACTGTTTTGCATGATGGTAGGATCAGACTGGTTTCTTTTTCTGTCTCATAAACAACAGCTAAGATAACAGGGATCTCTTGCTACTTCCTCAACTTACACTTTGGTCCCACACTTCACAGACCTCACATGCATTATATATAAAACATATCATTCAGGTTTTTACTCCCCTCTTCTTCCATTTTCTAAATAGCGCATGTTCTTTTATTTCTCTATGTCCATGGGGAATGGAAAAAGAATCTTTCCTCCGTTAGCTATGCGTGTCGTATGAGGCGACTAAAATGCACGGGCGCAATGACTAGTAACCCCTTCTCCTGTATACAATTATACTAAAAAAAGAGAAAAGAAAACTTTATAAAACTGGGTTTGCATTAAATGTGCGTGATGTAGTGCGGATGACTAGAAACAGATGATTGCTTATTTTATGAATGAAAAGAAGTTGGAAGTTACCTGCCCTAAGCGTAACAAAGCTGACGGGGAAGAGAGTTTCAGTGGGGGAAATAAAATGGGATTAAATCAGGTGTATCTGAGAGAGTTTAAGCAAAGGAGGGGTAGCAGTAATGTTAAATGATCAGTTATGGAAAGAAAACATACTGAATATGAAATGTGTAAAAAAATTCATGAATTATGTGATTAAACATGGTAAAGGTTGGATGCGAGAAGTGGGTCAAATAAGCGTGTCTGCACCTGGAGAAAGAGGAATTGCAGAGGAGATAGAGAGATTTTGGGAGATGTTAAGTTGAATGTTATAGAGCCATTTGAACCAAGTGAGAGAGTAATTGTGGAGGGGATCTTGAATGCTAAAAGTAGGAGAATCTTTAGAGAGGGTGTGTTAGGTAAGTTTGGGGTGCCAGGTGTAAATGAAAATGGAGAGCCCTTTGATTGAACATTGTATAGAAAGTTTTAGTTATAGGTAATACATATTTAAGAAAAGAGATAAACAAGTTATACACGATAAGATGTTAGGGCGAAATGACAGTAGTTTTGTTGGATATGTATTGGTAGAAAAAAACTGTTGAGTAGACTTCAGGATGTACAAGGTTTATAGAAGTGGGCCACAGATACTATCAGATCACTTCTAGATTTAGCTACACTGGAGAGCAAAAGGTAGATTGGGAAACAAGGAGAATAAGAAGCATCATGGAAGAGAGAGAGAAAGGGTTTTATAAACTAATATAGATGAGGCAGTTTAGGGTAAGAATTAAACATCTATTGGAAAGGATAGATTGGGCAAAAGAGGAGAATAAGTCAATGGGGTCGAAGAGTATGGGGTAGTTTGAAAAAATGTATGTTAGAGTGTGTTCAGCAGAAGTTTTGTGGTTACAGGTAAGTGGGTGCGGGAGGAAGAGAGCGATTGGTGGAATGAGATGTAAAGAGAGTAGTAAAGGGAGAAAAAGTTAGCAATATGAGAAGTTTTTACAAAGTAAGGTGATGCAAGGAGGGAAGAGTATATGGAGAAAAAGAGAGAAGTTAAGAGAGTGGGTGAAGCAAATGTAAAAAGAGCAGCAAATGAGTAGAGTGGGTTAGATGTTAATCCTAACAAATTGGTTGAAAATAAGAAAAAGTTTAGGAGTGAGATTAACAAAGTTAAGAAAGCCTAGAGAACAAAATGGGTTTGTCAGTTAAAAATAGGAGAGGAGAGATATTAAATGGAGATTTAGAGGGTATGGCAAGATGGAAGGAAAATTTTGAGGAATTTGATTAAATGTTGATGAAGATAGGGAAGCTGCGATTTCGTGGTATAGGCAAGGAGAATAACACTTGTTAGGAGTGAGAAGAGCCAGTTGTAGTTGGGGGAAGATTTGCGTGAGGCAGTAGGTACAATGAGAAAGGGGGCGTAAGGCAGCGGGATTGATGGGATCAAAGATAGAAAATGTTTTTAAAAGAGCAGGTTGGGGATATAAGTTTTGGGAGTGTTGGTGCAATTATTTAATAAATGTAATGGAAGCAGGGTAAGGTACCTAGGGATTGGAAGCAGAGAGCATGCATAGTTCCTATTGTATAAAGGGCAAGGAAAAAAGAGAGTGCAAAAAATCTTATAGGTGATAAGTCCTGTTGAGTGTACCATGGTAAAGTGTTGGTAGAGTTATAATTGAAAGAATTAAGAGTAAACTGAGACAAGGATAGCAGATGAACAGAGGCTTAAGGAAAGGAAGGGTTGTGTGGACCAGGTGTTTACAGTGAAACATATAAGTGAACAGTATTTAGATAACGGCATAAAGAGGTCTTTTGTTGGCAATATATGGCTTTGGAACAAGCGATTAAAAAAATGCAAGGGTGGATAGTGTGGCAATGTGCAGATGTATGCAAGTGTATGGTGTAGTGAGGTAGGTTACTGGAAAGCAAGAGAATAGTTTTTACGCGGAATAGTTGAGTGCTCAAGTTAGAGTAAGTAGGAAAGAACAGGAAATTTTTTCCACAGTAAAATGTAGGCCTTAGACAAGGCATGTGTGATGTCCACCGTGTTGTTTTAATATAATTATAGATGGTGTTTGTAAAGAGAAGTAAATGAGAGGGTCTTGAGCAAGAGGCTGGAGTTAAAAAAGATAAAAATACACACACACAAGTGGTAGTTGTCACAGCTGCTCTTAGCTGAATGCACACTGTGCTCTTGGGAGATTCTGTCTGAAAGAGAAGTTGCAGAGATTGGTGATGAATTTGGTAGGGTGTGCAAAGAAGAAAATTAAAGGTGAATACGGAAAGAGTAAGTTATGAGGATACAAAAAGATTAGGTGATGAAAGCATGAAATATAGATTGGGAGGGAATAGAGGGTATGAGGAGGTGAACGTATTCAGATACTCTTGTGGTAGTGTGACAGAGTCAGCGAAGGGTCTATGAAAGAGAGGTGAATCATAGAATTGATGAGGGAAAAAGAGTGAGTGGAGGTGCACGTTAGGAGGGTCTGAGGAACAAAGAACTTTGGTCCTGGAGGCAAAGAGGGAATGTATGAGAGTATAGTATTTACCAACCATCTTATATGGGTGTAGAAGTCGTGGAGGTGATGAATGTTGCCGCGAGTTAAAGGCTGGAGGCAGTGGAGATGTCATGTCTGATGGCAATGTTTGGTGTGAATATAATGCATGAGAATTCGTAAGTTTGGAAATTAGGAGGAGTGCGGATTAACCAAACTGTTGTCCAGAGGGCTGAAGAAGGGTTGAGTTGGGAGGTGGTTCGGCGACTAAGATAGAGAAGAATGGAGCTACAGAAAGACTTCAAGAGTGTATCAGTCTGTAGTGAAGAGGCGGGGTTAGGGGTCGGCCTAGGAAGGGTTGAGGGAGGGGGTAAAGGAGGTTTTGTGTGCGAGGGCTTGGACTTCCAGCAGGCATGCGTAGAGCGTGTTTTTGATAGGATGAATGGAGACAGAATGGTTTTAATACGTGACGTGCTGTTTGCATGTGAGCAAAGTAACATTTATGAAGGCGATTCAGGGAAACCGGCAGGCCCGAGACATGAGTCCTGGTAGAGATGGGAAGTACCATTGCCTCCACTCTGAAGGAGGGGTGTTAAATTTCGCAGTTTAAAAACTGGAAGTGTACAAAAGCACCCTGCTGGCAAGACAGTGATGGAGAGAATGATGGTTATAGTTTTCTTTTTTCGGGCCCAAACCCTGCCCTTGGTGGAAAACGCCTGTGTGATAATAATATAAAAAATCAAACTCTGCGCAGTAAATAACAATTTCTGATCCAAGCTGGTAACCCAGAATGGAACGATCAGTCTCAATTTGGGCATGCCATCGATAAGGTCGAGCAAAATGCGTAAGTCCCCGCATGGAAGCAAATCCAGTAGAAGTCACCATGGGAAAAGTAATCTGGTCACAACAAGGAAGGAAAGCATTGAAGTCACTTACCTTGGATGAAAAGGTTAGGAAGTCCGACCTCCGGACACAGCAGGGTGAGAACCATCTACTCCCCTAAGGGAGATGACACATGAGTCGGTCAACGAGAATGGACATGTCTTTAACTTCTTAACCTAAAACACAGTAGACTAATAATATTGACTGCCACACCAGAGTTCCCATGAATCAAATGACGGAAGCCATTATAAACATATGCTTGCACTATAGGGCCTATGGTTGCATTGGAAGTTAAGTGCAATAACAGAAAGATGAATTAGTCATCAGAAAAGACTTGTTCTACTCATCCGCAAAATCATCTATGACAGAGACATGTGAAGCAACATCAACACAGGGTTGCCATCTCGAGACTGCTTAAGGCTTCAAAGGAACTGTTGAAACGGGGATTGTTGTACTCATTATCACCTACTGTCACCATGGGACGGTTTGAACTGGGCGCTCGAATTTCTCCCCGAAATGGAAGAATGTGAGCCTGGATCTGGTTAGTTTGAGAATTGAAGAATGAGCCTGTTCAGGTATATTTTGAGAACCACGACTATCTGTCACTCTAACGGGTTCTGCAGTTGGAACGATCCATCTGAAAGACCTAAGGACTGAAGGTTATAGAGAGCATTGCACTCAGAAAGTGTCATTACCATGTAATCTATGATAAGTACAAGTGAGGAAATCTGTGGTACACATCATCAGTACGACGTCTACTTAGGTAACTAACAGATCCAATTAATTGCCATTATGGACCACGGAAACCACAGTTGTAACAATTCCGCCGACTAATGGTTTACTGAATGTACTATGAATACTACGAGGTGTATAACACACTTTACACTGTTCTTGGTGATCTCTGAATGGATTGACGACCACGATTTGTCCCTCTGTGGCGCAAACAAGAGGTGGTGCAGACTAGGGGCATATGTGGTGACATTATCTTTTTGAATACAAGGGGTTAAAGTACCCTGGGGTGCACAAGGAACGTACATGATTTAAGGCTCTGTAAGTGGCTTCCCATCGTCACAGTTGGAGATGTGAGAGCCATCATATAGCACACACAGAAGCAGGGGCATTAGTATTCTTTTAATATGCTCCATAAGCCTTCCAATTCTTAGCGAACACGATGCTGTGGAAGGTTTATCCTCGTCAGGGGGACAAAAGATGATGATTGGACCGCATTGTATAAAAGTGATGATTAAAAAGTCTTGTCTAATCGAACAGCACTGCCTCAACCGATTTCCTTGATTACTTATTGTGTAGCATTCACTAGTTCCCTAAGAACGACATATGGATCAAGCTGTTTTTTACTGGGACACAGAAAGCGAACGAATCAGTTCCTCATATTGTGACCACATTAGTAAGATTCCTGAAGTCACCATTATCAAGAGAATCAAGCAACGTGAAAACAGCATGCAGGGAACGATAAAGAGCTTTTCTTTGAGCAAAGTCTGATAAGACTTTCCTCTGACAGGAGACCTTCAACTAGAGCACATAGCACGAGAACGAATGGCCGCAAACCCTGCTCAAGACTATGTACATAGCCATTGAATAAAGGTAACGCAACAAGGGAATCACGTAGTAAACTATATATCTCGGTGTCTGGGTCGTCTTCATCGCTAAGAAACTGTGAGGACTGATGACAGGAGCAGCATACCTGATATGTCTGAGTTATCGACATTCACAAAGTATCACTATGACGCGTATGTGAACGATAATGCAAAGTAGCACGAGATAAATAAGGCAAAAAAAATGAACAATAAAAATGATATAAAATGCTAGAATTGAAAATAAAAGATATGCAACTAATTACTGCAGAAGTAATAAAAAAAAATGTCTAAGATGAACACTGCAAGAGGAAGGACAAACTCAAGGTCAAGAAAAAATTTACATTGAAATATACAAGTAAAAATATTACTGAGTACTGAATTAAATGCAAAATGAGCTGTCTTTACTCTTGTAATAACTAAATATAATTAATTATAATTTTAAATCAAGGAAAATATAAAATAAAATTATTAAATTATTAACTGGGAAATATATTAATTTTCTAAGAATGCATAAATGAGATTAAAATAAAATTCATAAAAATATCAATATAAAGAAAATAATTTCACATGCAGAACAAGTGCAGACAAAATAAATTCACTGCAGAACAATGCAACAAATACATACACAGCAGAACAAGTGCAAACTAAATAAGATGTAGAAATACAATCAGCAGTAATAAAGTTGGTCACTGGGAGAAACTCAGGTTAAATTATAAATTAAAATATGAAGAAAAACTGATTGAACACTTTATCAACACTTAAGTGTAAAATAGACCAAAACAATTTACTCAAACAGAGTAAGGAAAACACTTACGTAAAAATTATTTGAAATATGTCCTCAAAGAGTGAAATTTGTTCAAAGAAAATAAAAATATGGGGGAGAATTTAAAAAAAAAACAAGGAAACAAAACGGGTAAATTAACCCTACTTACAGTGGCGGGCACAACAATATTATAGTATAATCTTACAACAAAATGCTTGCTGTGACTGATACGTCAAAAATATTGCTGGCAAAAAATAATGGTGACACAGTCTGCAAAATAACATTAGTAGGAATGAGACAATTCTGGCATACGAAAAAAGACAACATAGAAAAAAATGGATAATTTGGTATTATGGGTGAATATCACTGCATGAAATACAATGAAAATTTTACGGAAAATACAAGGTGAAAAAATACAATAAAAAAAAAAATGAATCCTTTCAAAGGTGTGACTGGTACACTAACAATAATACTTACTAAGACGATTGCATAAAAAAAAAAACACAGAAAAAAAAAAAATTTAAGATAAGTGAAAACATAAAAAATTATTAAAAAAATAAATGAGTAAAAAGAAATCTGCGTTTACCAAAAAACAAGGTTTAGGTACACAACAATTTATTTTAAAAGTCTACACACGAAAAATGTCTTTAAATGCAAAAAAAATGATTTAAAATTACCTGAAGCTGTGTAGTCGGGTGATTACTGGGGATAAAGGGTAGGTTGTAGGTTGTCCGCCGGGTGATGGAGCCCCCTTTTACACTCACTGTTGTGGGAAGAAATGCGCTCATCGGTGAACTCCCATTTTGGGATTTATCGTTGGCGCCCCCTACAATCTCTTGACCAATTATGTGACCCAAAACAGTATTAGGCCCGGTAAAAGGGGTACAAACAACCACAGGTGGTGAGGGGGGTGGCTGTGGTGAGTGGTTGGTGGTGTTTGTGGGGGGAGGTGTTGGTGGGGTGAGACAACCCCGCCGGGCGCACCCCGTCCCTTACCACGAAGGTGGCTTGATAGCCCCATCCACGGGAAATGGTGAAAACCACTCTTAGCATCCAACAGGGGCACAAAGCATATAGACAATCTTAAAGGGGGAAAACTTGGTTACTTTTTACGCGGGCTTACTTCTCTCTCTCAGCGGGGGGTTAGAACTGGTTTGGCTGACTGGCTTCCCCCACAAGAATGGTTGGGAAGACTTTTGTAACGGGGCCAAAAAAGCCGGAGGACAGTGGATGACGGAGACGGCGGGAAATGATAGGTGACTGGCGTTCACTTTACAGTTGGCTTACGGCGGCTTATTTCAAAATCCCGGGGCAACCCCCCCCGGGGGATTGAAGCAATTAGCACACGAACTAAGCCAGGGAAACTTGAAAAAAGGTTGCAACAGGCTTGCGGGTGGAGGGGTGAGTGAGGGGGAGTAGGGTGGGTGACGGCACCCTTTTACCCGCCGGCTTCAAAACAGCCTTCAACGTCTTGAATTACCCTTAAAAAAGTAAATCCCGTTCCACACCCGGTGCACCATTTATCATGTGGGAGTTCGAATACGGGATTAGGTAAAGAAATACTCAGTAGGTGGATGTAAATTACAGATAAGGTGGTTGCGCCCCCACAGCCCGGGCCTGCCCTTGTTTCCCCGTAACCTGCTGACTGGGGGGCCCCCCCACGTACCCATATGTGAAGGGGGTCTTTGAAAAAGCCAGGTCAGCCCAAAATGTAGACAGTGACTCAGGCGGCGGGGGGTTGTGAGTAAAATGGCACAGTGGTTCTGGTAACTGGGTTTCACTACTGAAGTAGAGGGTGGTAGTAATGGTGGTAGTGATGTGGTAGAGGGGGTAGTATGGGGGTAGTGTGTGGTGAGGGGGGAGTGATGGGGGTAGAGGGTGGTTGTGGTGGTAGAGGGTGGGAGTGATGGGGGTAGGGGTGGTGTGATGGTGGTAGGGGGGGTTGATGGTGGTAGAGGGGGGAAGAGGTGGTAGAGGGTGTATGATGGGGGGTAAGGGTGGGAGGATGGTGGTAGGGGTGGAGTGATGGTGGTAGAGGGTGGGGGGTTTTTGGGTAGTAGTGCTTGTTTGGTGGTAAGGGTGTTGTGGTTGTGATGGTGGTTTGGGGTGGCAGTGATGGTGGTAGACGGGGGGTAGTGGTTTGATGGTGAGGGGTGGTTTTGTGATGGTGTAGGGGTGGATGATAGTGGTAGAGGGGGTAGGATGATTTGAGAGTGGTGGTGTGGGGTGAGGGGGGTGTGTGGTGGGGAGGGTGGTAATGATGGGGGTGGGGTGGTAGTGATGGTGGTAGGGGGGTAGTGATGGGGAGAGGGTGTAGTGTGGGGTAGAGGGTGGTAAAGATGGTGGAGAGGGTGGTAGTGATGGTGGTAGAGGGTGGGATGGTTGTGAAAATAGTGTGTGATGGTGGGAGGGGGCTAGTGTTTTGGGGTGGTGGTAAGGGTTGGGGGATGGGGGGAAGACGGTGGTGTGGTTGTGATGGTAGTAGGGGTGGGGTGATGGTGGGTTTTGAGGGTGGTAGTGTAGTGGAGAGGGTGGTATGATGGTGGTAGAGGGCGGGGAGTGATGGTGGTAGAGGGTGGTAGTGTGGTGGAAGGGTGGGGGAATGTGGTGGTAGAGGGGGGTAACTTTTCGTTAAAAATAAATTAAAAATTTTTCAAGAGGAATTTGTTCAAGAAAAAATTAAAAATATGAATAAAATAAAACACAGGAACAAAACAGGGAATATAACACTTACAGTGACGGAGCACACTTCATTATAATATATTCTTACAACAAAATCCTGCTGTGACTGATACAACAAAATCTTGCTGTGACTGATACGACAAAAATTTGCTGGCAAAAATAATGGTACACAGTCTGCGAAAAAATTAGAGGAATGAGACACTGCTGGCATACGAAAAAAGACACACATAGAAATAAATGGATAATTTAGTATACTGGGGTGAATATCACTGCATGAAATACAATGACAATTACTGGAGAATACAACGCTGAAAGAATACAATAAAAAAAAATTGAATCACTTCACACAGAGTGACTGACTGGTACACTACACAATAATACTTACTAGAGACAGGAGTAGCATAAAGAAAAACACAGAATAAAAATATAAGATAAGTGAAAACACTAAAAAATATTGTAAAAATAATGAGTCAAAGAAAAACTGAAAACACAAGGTTTAGAGTACACAAGCAATTTACTATAAATGTCTCACACACGCAAATGTCTTTAAATGCAAGAAAAATGTCTCAAGAAAATTATCACTGGAGTCTGGAGTAGTAGACGGGATGACGAGTGATGAGGAGAAGGTTTTATCCTTTGGGCGGGTGGTGTTTCCTCCTCCACTCACACTGTTGTCGTGAAGAAATGTGCTTTCTAGGCGAACTCACATAACTGGCTTTATCGTTGGCACCAGCTACAATCTCTTGACCAATTATGTGAGCCAAAACAGTACTAGGACCCGGTACAAGGGTGCAAACAACCACAGGTAGATGGGTGGATGGCTGGTGGTGGTGGTGGTGGTGGGAGAGAGTGGTGGTGGGAGAGAGTGGTGGGTGGACGCTGAGGCTGCCGCGCACCCCACTCACCCACGAAGGTGGCTTAACCCACTCTATGCCACAGGAATGGTGAAAACCACTCTTAGCATCCAACAGGGAGCACAAAGCGATATAGACAATACTTCAGAGGAACTTGGCTTACTTCTTACTGCGTGGCTTACTTCTCTCTCTCAGCTGGGTTAGAAGCTGGGTTGGCTGACTGGCTTACCCCACGAGAATGGCTGACTGGAAGACGTGTAACGATGCACAAAGCACGGAGGAGCAGTTGGATGACAGGAGACAGGCTGGATGATAGGCTGACTGGCGTTCACTTCCACAGTCTGGCTTACTGACTGGCTTAATTGCAAATCCGGGTCAACCCCTCGGAGATTGAAGCAATTAGCACACGAACTAAGCCAGGAAGCTTGAAACGGCTGCAACAGGCTTGCAGGCAGTAGGTTTGAGGGGAGTAGGCGGCTGGCTCGAGGTGGTGCGGGAGGGTAGTGGCTGGTGGGTGACGATTCACCTTTGACCCTGCCGCTACTCACACAGCCTTCTAACGCCTTGAATTACCCTTAAAAACGTAAATCCACGCTCCACACCAGTTATCATGTGGGAGTTCGATACGTGGATTAGGTAAGAAATACTCACGTAGGCTGTTATTACGTATAATTGCGATATGTGGAGAGAGCCCGCAGCCGTTACCTTGCCTCCTTGGTCACACCCGTAATACGATGCGGCTTTCCCCCGTACCC
>NW_026506730.1:0-36481 GCF_026875155.1 Cherax quadricarinatus
TCCCCCTCCTCTCTCTCTCCTCTCTCCTCTCTCTCTCTCTTCTCTCTCTCTCTCTCTCTCCTCTCTCTCTCTCTCTCTCCCCCTCTCTCTCCCCTCTCTCTCTCTCTCTCTCTCTCCTCTTTCTCTCTCTCTCTCCTCTCTCTCTTCCCCCCCTCTCTTCTCTCTCTCTCCCTCTCTTCTCTCCCCCTCTCTCCTCTTCTCCCCCTCCCCCCCTTTTCTCCCCTCTCTCTCTCTCTCTCTCCCCCTCCCTCCTCTCTCCTCCTCCTCTCTCTCTCTTTTCTCTCTCCTCTCCTCTCCCTCTCCCTCCTCTTTTTTTTTTTTTTTTTTTTTTTTTTTTTTTTTACACATTTTTTTTGACAAGGGTTAAAGGACCCTGGGTTTTTATTGAAAGCTATTTACGGGTTTAAGGAAATTCCTAACTTATTGACAACAAGAGCTGTTTACCTACTCAGCTCATTGAAAGCATTTTTATTGTTATGAGACATACAAGGGGGAAACAGGATAAAGTTGGACCATCTGTGGGCCAGCTTTTTCATTTGTTCAACTACGTTACTCTTTGACATCATTATGCTGTGGGGAGTGTTTCCAAATCGAGTACCCGGGGTATGTATAAACTCAATGGAGTGATTTTCTGGAAAGGGGTACAGCCAAGTGAAGTTGCTGCTTTTTTCCCCGTTGGGCATAAAATTTTGTTTCGCCCGTCCCAAAGTGGACCAAGTGGGGTTTTTTGACAATTTTTGGCCTTGTACATAACAGAGGCCCCCCACACCCCTCCTATGTTGAAGGCCTGCTAAATGACAGACCCCCGGGATGGGTCCGGGCGAGAGATGAGACGTCTTGCTCTTTTCCTTACTCTGTCAAGCGTCCAGATAAGGGGGGACAGGAAACCCCAAGAAAGTGGAGCAACTCAAGGTGGAGCGTACTTGTGCCTCGTACAGGATCTTGCAACCCCTACTGTCAAGAGATGTGAATAGGCGAAGTGCTGAAAGCTTCCTGCTCCCTTTTTTTTGAAAGATTTACAACAGGGGTTTTTCGGGGTTTAGTTTGGAGTCAAATTTCACCCCAAGGTACAACTTCTTCCCAGGTCCAAACATCGTCCCATTATCCTTACTACGACCAGCTTACCATCATGGTGCCTGAAAAGGGGACATCATTTGCGTTTTCTCAGGTGCAATGTTAGGGGGCCATCTATTTCCCCAAGCTGATATAGCTCTCAGCTGGTAATTGATGTACTTAGACACGGGCATTTCTTCTCTTGGAAATAAATGTTAGTGCAGTCGTCTGCATATGCATGTGTTTCGGGGATGAGATAAAGAAGGTCGTTGAAGTAACATTCCATAACAGTGGACCCAGCCCCCTTCCTTGGGAACGTTGCCCCAATGGGATGTCTTGCGATTCCGTTCCTTTGAGAACAATTTAAGAGATCTACCTGAAGGAACACTGAGGAGACATAGCGTGGGGCCTGCAATTCCAGTGCTTGAAGTTTTGAAAAGGGGCCCCGGGTGCCACACCCGTCGAAAGCGCCAGCAATGTCCATGCAACCACACGCTGACTTTGGATTCATCCATGATTTGGTGCCACTTAGGGGGAAGGTTTAACAACAGATCACAGCAGAAAACCTTTCCTAAAGCCATATGACGTCACAAAGTAGTGAGTGGTACAAAAAAATTTGTCATTTGTCTTGAGATTTTTGTCTAAAGGATTTACCAGTGTTTGACAGGATGACACTGGTCGGGGTAGTTCTGATTTTGCTCCCCTTTTTTTTTTTGGGAACAGGGACTACTTTTGCCTTTTTCCATGGAGAGGGCCATTTGCACTTACTAGGCGTGCTGAAAGATGCGATTAGAGGTGCGCTAGGGGTCGCACACTTCTCAACAATCGGGGTCAACTTGTCTGGGCCCAAGCCTTTTCTTGGTAAAGTGATTTAAAAGGAAAATGCCCCTCCTCCTCCCTTATTGTAAAACCCTGAGTTTTGACACAGTTTTGCAGCTAGCCAAGGGAGGGTCCCTTGCTGGATCGGAACTTGCTTTTTGGGTAAAATGTTCAGCAAAGAGGTCCGCTTCTCTTGAACTAGTAGGGTGGTCCCATCCTGTCGATTAAGGTGGATAATTCATCAGGCAGATAACCTTTGTTGTCCTTGACAGGGACCACCATTTTTGGGACCCTACCCTACCTGATGCAAAACTTTTTTTTAGTGTCCAAACTCCCATTTAGCAATGGCCCACTTTTTAACACACCCATATGCCCCACGGCTTCTGTGCAAGTTTCCCCGTTATAGGTGGTAGGTGTTCCCTTTTACCTTCGCCATGCTTTTTTACTTAGCATAGCAGCCTCTCTACAACAAAGCCAAACAAGGTGATCTGTAGGGGTTTGTCACAAATTTGCCGGTGAGGAATGTGTTCTTGTTGCAGATTAAGGATTGTCCATGAAGGCTTTCACTTTGGGTTTTAACATCCCCCGGGAAGAGCATTCCAGCGGGGGGGCGAGCTCAGAACAAAGGGCTGGCCAATTTACCCTTTTCCATTGCCAGGTTGTGCGTGTGGCTCCCACCTCGTTCTGTTGGGATCTTAATGTGGTAAACCAGCCTTGGGTCAAAGACCAAAAGTAGCCGAGGGGTTTACAAGTGACTAGCCTTCTCCAGACCTCACACTGGGTCAAGGGAGGGGCCAGAGTAGGTTGGAAAACAACAAAGTTTTCTCATGAAACACTGCAAAAGGTCATCAAAGCCCTCTTAAAGGGCTGGTTGAGGTCACCAACAATTATAAATGTTGACGTTGTGTTTTGCAAAGGGGGTCCAATATTTTCCATTAGGAAAGGGGGTAGGGTCGATTTTTGCCACTGAGGGCTGAAAATTGCACATGCTAGTACAGAGGTACTAGTGTTTATACAGACTTGAAGAACATCATTTTAAGATGTTAGGGGTGGCAACATCTATGTGTGGGGGATGAACACTTTTTGGAAACACACAGCAACACCCCTCCTGCCCTTCCTGTTCTTCTCACCGAGGTGTAGCCACAATTCTTGCAAAATTTTTTCTCTCTCTCTCTCTTCTCTCTCTCTTTTCTCTCTCTTCTCTCCCCCTCTCCTTTCTCTCTCTTTTTTTTCTTCTCTCTCTCTCTCTCTTCTCTCTCTCTCCCCTCCAACCCCCTCTCCCCCTCCCCCCTCTCTTCTCTTCTCTCTCTCTCCTCTCTTCTTTCTCTTTTTTTCCCCTCTTTCCCTCTCTCTCTCTCTCTCTCTCTTCCCCCTCTCTCTCTCTTCTTCTTCTCTCTCTCCCCCCTCTCTCCCCCTCTCTCTCTCTCCTCTTCTCCCTCCTCTCTCTTCTCTCTCTCTTCTCTTTTCCTTTCTCTTCTTTTCACCCTTCTCTCCTCTCTTCTCTCTCTCTCTCTCTCTCTCTCTCTCTCTCTCTCTCTCTCCCTCTCTCTCTCTCTCTCTCTCTCTCTCTCTCATCTCTCTCTATTCCCACCACGGTTTTACAAGGGTTTGGGTTTTAAAGGGTCCCAGCTTTAGTTTACAGGTTAAGAGCTGTTGCCCGCACACCTTTTGAGACATATCAAATAGTGAACAGGGTGAAGTTTTGGGGCCTCTGGGGCACACGATTCAATTTTTACTAACTTATTTCGTTGATATCGTTTTGCTGGAAGAACATGTTTTTAAATCCCTCATCCTGGAATGAACAAAACTCAGATGAAGTTATGTTCTGGAAAAAGTTACGTCATGATAAAATAAAAAGTACAATACCGAACTGGAACAATACACATAGAAGGGGAAAGTTACAACGACGCTTCGTCAGCCCCACTTGACCATTTTCAAAATCACACTAAAACAAGAAGGGGAGAGAGTCAACATTACGAGAGGGGGACAGAGACAGGACCAAGACGGGAAGAAAAAGAAGTAGAGGTAATGGGAAGGCGGTAGGGGAAATATGAACGTAATAGTGGTAGTAGAAAGTGGGAGAGTAGTTAAGTGGTAGAAGAGAGAAAGAGGGGGTGGGGAGAGGAGGGTAAAAGAGGGAATAGTAATTGCAGTTGCAAAAGTCATAGTATAATGAAGTGGGGTCAACAAGGAGAAAAAAAGAGGCTGCAGGGGGAAAAAGGGGGGGCCAAAAGCCCAAAAGGGAAAAAAAAAGAACGAATACACTTTGACAAAGGGAAAAGGGAAAGAAAAATTTAAAAAAAAGGAAAAAAATAGGAAGGGAAGATAGGGAAAGAGTAAGGGAAGGATCGGGCAAGTCACGAATGTTCTGAAGTTTTTAGCATTTGACAATGTAATATAAAGGAAGGGATTACAAGACAAAGCCAGGAAAAGTTGGTATGAGGGGGTTTTCCACAAGACGGGACTGGAAAGGGTAAAGCAGGGGAGACAATTTTAGCAGAGGACGAGTGGTCTCAGAGGACTGTGGCTCCTCTTGTCGTCTCCCCAAAAACTTTGAAGAGACGGTCACTCTCTGACAGACTCAAAAAACACAAAGTGTTATGCTTGCCTTTACCAATAATGCTCTTTTCTCTCATGTTAGAGATCCCAACATCATATTTGCATTTTGTCCTATCCCTTGTGGGAACTTAGTTAACTCATGCAGTTCCCCCTTGTGGGAACATAGCTCGTCATGTCAGTGCCCTTGGGTCCCTTAGCTCTTCCTGCAGTGCCACCATGTGGGACCATAGCTCTCCTGCAGTGCCCCTTTGGGAACCTAGCTCTCCTGCATGCCCCTTGTGAGGGCCTTAGCTTCTTCTGCAGCGCCCCTTGCGGGACCATAGCTCTCCTGCAGGGCCCCTTGTGGACCATCGCTCTCCTACAAGTGCCCCTTGTGGACTTAGCTCTCACTGTAGTGCTCTTATTTCTCTTGTCATTACTTGACCTCCCACTTTTCACTACTGCCTAGGCTAACCACCTCCATTTCTACTACTATCGTCAGGGAAGACAACACTCAATACCGAATAATCCTGGACCTCATCACTTATCTGTATATACAGCAACTTCAACAAAACAACGGCTTCTATAACATAGCTGAACCACTTGCCAAGAAACTTCTTCATCGCTATCCCACATAAAAAATTAAGAATGGAGGAACCTGCAGAAGGTCACTCATATATTTGTCCAATCTCTTTTAAAGCTTACCCATGGTCCAGCCACTATCACACTACTCTACTCGGAAGACTGACACATGCAGCATTCCTTCCACCTGACTACTCCCAATCTATTAAATACTCACTTACTTTCACCGAGGTAGATCAGTTTTGCGACTTGATAAAGCCTACTGTGTGGGCGAAAACGTTGGTCATAATAAAGAATCACATGATCTAACTTATAAGTTTATTTTGTCCATTGTGTCGATATTTTTATTAACCATTTTAATTTCCACCAAAAAATCCTTGTTGGAAAACCAACCTGCGTTGTATAGATTCAAATTCTCCGAATGCTGTGTTGCTGTGTATAGAAATAACTTGATTTTTTATGATGAAAAATTAGACACATGTGCAACTCTTGGGTATCTTTATTGAGGAAACGAGTTTTTCGCCACATAGAAGTGGCTTCATCAGTCCATACAAAGGAGAAGTCTTGAAGAACTGGAGGAGAATGAGGTAATCATGTCCCTCAACCTTGAGTCGTCGAAATGTGGTCAGTCCAACAATCTTGAATAGAATACGGCATACGTGCTGAGAAGGAGCTTATAAACGTTGGACAGTAGAGGTGAAGCAGTCATGGTTGGTGTTACATTTGTTTCAATGTTGAAGTATGGTACGTTGCCCAAGAATTAGGCAAGCGAAGAATTCCCAAGTATTAAGATCCCAAGAAGTTGCAGTGTCCTGACAGGTTTGGTAGATGAATGGTTCAGAGAACCTACATGTGATAAATTAGACACATGAGCACCTCTTGGTATCTTATTGAGAAACGTTTCGCCACACAGTGGCTTCATCAGACCATACAAAGGAGAAATCCTTGACGTACATTGTACTACTCCCATCAGACTGCAGCATGTCCGTGCAGTACGACACACACCTTTATAAGCTCGCTCTTACAACAAGAAATACTTTTAGTCCCATTCTTCATTAAACACAGCACTCACTCGCACTGTTTCTTTTCCCATTTTCTCCTTCCATAACTGAAAGATATAATCTATAAATTTAGAAGACTAGTATTGAAAATTTGAACACATTTTTTACGTATAAATTGTTTCATGCAACAAAATCCTTAACTTTAAGTGCTGCCTGAAAATGAGGTTTTATTAGTTTTCTATTTATAAAATATTTCAGGCTGCTGTGGGCTGAATAAAATCTAGTAGCGGACCACAGTTTGCAGACCCTCCTGCATTAAGTCATAGTTTTGTGTGGCTATGTATAAGACACAGACACCGCTTAGCTGAGACAGGAAGTACTTGGTGGGTAACGTCATAGTAAACTTCAGCTTACAGTGGTCGGACTCAGAATGATTCGAAGCTAGCTCTAGCTCTGAGTACCCAAAATGGGTCAATCACGCTATGGTCGGCTCAAATTTTTCTCGGATAATTTTTTTTGAAAAAATAAAATTTCTGTTCATTTCACCGTAAGTTACTTTTTATTTCATTTCCTTGTTCAGATTCTCGTTTTTAATATTTTCGAAGAAATATTAAATTTCATTTTCTATATTCCGTATTTTTATATATTTCAAGTGAAATGTTGGTAACATTGCCATAGAGTTATTTATATTCTCGTTGTGCTAACGTAATACTTATACTCGACTCTATTTCATATATGGTATTTGTCCTATTCTCAGACTTATTCCAATTGGTATACGATTACATTAATTCATTGTAACACAAGTAATAGCTAATTAAAGACAGGGTAAATATTTATAATAATACTTTCATCACATGTATATCTCCCAATGGTATTTAATGTATCACATATGTACCAAATAATATTCAATGTATACAATTATAGCTAATTAAAGACAGTGGCAAGTAATATAATCAGTGTAACTCCCATGGTAATAATTAACACAACCATATACATAGTTTTAGGTATAAGGTGAATATTACAAGACCTAAATACAATCTTGGATCTTAAGGTGCAGCTCCTGGTCACATTCAGAGGAAATGAGGTTACGAAGAGGTGTAACCGACGTCAATGGTATTTAGATTAATTTCGTTAAGTTTTATTCAAGGTGATTATATTCAAACAGGTAAACTTTTACTGTGTATAAAAATTACGTGTTTTAAAATTTTTATTGACAATTTTAAAATATGTTACCCTGGAGTTTAACCTGGGAGGGTTTCGGGGGCAACGCCCCCGCGGTTCGGTCAGAGACCAGGCCTCATGGTGGATCAGAGTCTGATCAACCATGCGTTACTGCTGACTGCACGCAAGCTGACGTACGAACACAGGCTCGTTGGTCAGGTATTGACTTAGGTGCCTGTCTCAGTGCCTTCCTAAGACAGCCAGGGTCGATTGGTAATCCCCCTTATGTATGGCCTGGGAGGCAATTTGAACAGTCCTGGGCCCCCGCCACTTATGTTGTCTCTTCAAGTATACTCGAGGCCCCCTGCCTTTTCACGGGGGGAATGTTGTAATCTCCAGCCGAGTGTTTGCTTCATAGGAAGTAATTTTCGTGTGCAGTTTTGGTACCAATCCCTCCAGGATCATCCAAGTTTATATTATCATGTATTCTCGCCTTCGTTTCGAGGAATACAGATCAAGGACCTTCAACCGTTCCCAGGTATATTTAGGTGCCTTATCGCACTTATGTGTGCCGTGAAAGTTCTTTGTTACACTCTCCAGGTCAGACATGTCGCCACCTTGAAGGGGAAGTTAGTGTACAGCATTATTCCAGCCTAGAAGAGCACAAGCGATTAAAGAGAATCATCATGGCTTGGCGTCCTAATTTTGAATGTTCTCATTATCCGTCCTATCATTTTCCTAACGGATAAGGAGATACATAGTTTGAGGTTCTTTGAAAGCAGAATCCTCTGACATTATACACTCCCAGGTTCTTCACTTACCATATTCGCTCTAATTGTATGGTCAGAATTTGCTGTTTGCCCTGACACATTTTTATTTCTTCAAGTTTCGGCCATATCTGAGTATTGTAAATTTCTCCTCGTTTAACTTCTTATTGTTTTGAGTGACTCATTCTCGCATTTCGAAATTATGGTTGATGTCCGCTTGGTCTCGCAAGTCTTCGATGGAGGGTCAACCGAGTCATGGTGATCTGGGGTCATCCACATAGGAAGACACTGAGCCATGGCTTTCCATCTCTGTGTAAGTCAGAAATGAGATTGTAAAAAGTTGGTAGAATTACCGACAATATGTTAAGTAAAAGGACACAAGTGCAACTAATGTGACATTTATTGTGGCAACGTTTTCGCTCTCCCAGGAGCTTTATCAAGCCATTACAAACAATACATGACACAGAGAGTATATAAAGGCTCAGAGTGAGGTGATTACTAGTGAGTACCATATCGATGTTCATAGTTGTGGTAGTAGTAGAAGTAGAAGTGGTAGTGAAACAAAAGTAATACAATAATGGTAGAGCAATTAATTCGTACATGAGTAAAAAGGATATAAAGCTATTACTTTTGGGTAACAATAACATAGGTTGTACAAATATAAACTGGAATGAGGCAGGTTGTTTGAGTGTTCACTCTCGTGCTTGTGTAGTATAACAGAAGAGTACTTTGATGGCAGGGGTTACTGTTTTCAAGAGGATTCTTGCTATAAGACTTCGGAGATGTGTGAAGCTGCCGTTTGTTTGTTTAATTTGTATTCGAAACAGCGATCAGTGCTGATTCTAAGGCACTGTGCGTGTGCGGAAATTAGTTTCTTTTATCACTAATTGGGCGTCTCTGAATTTCATAAGAATGTATTGGTGGAATTCGGTGGTTTTGTACACAGGCGTTTGTTTAAGTTGTCGTTCCTACATGCTAATGTTTCATTAGAGGCGGGTGTCGATGTTTCTTGCTTTTCACCTACTAGATCTTGTCACAAGCCTCCCACAGGGTATAGTGTAAACTCCTGCATTGACTGGTCGTGGTGGGGGGGGGCTTGGTTTTTTGTCCTGGTTAATCCTTATTGAAGTGTTAGAGGATGGCGACTCTGGTGTAGCTGTTGAAAAGTACTTATTAGAGGACGTTTAGTGCAACCTGGCTGTATAATTTCTTCCAACAGCCAGTTGCACTAAACTCTCAAAAGTACTTTCACAGCTAATCACCAGAGTCGCCATCGCTTCTACCACTTTCAATAAAAGGATCTAACAGACAAAACCCAAGCACCACGAACCAGTCCATGCAGGAGTTTACACTATACCCTGTGGAGGCTGTGACAAGATCTACGTATGTGAAACACAAGAAACCTCGACACCCGCCTCAATGAACACATAATACGCATGTAGGAACGACAACTTGAAACAACGTCCTGTGTACAACACCGAAATTCCACCAATCATCTTATAAATTCAGAGGACGCCCAATTAGATGATAAAAAGAAACTAATTTCCGCACACGCCAAGTGCCTTGAATCGCACTGATCGCTGTTTCGAATACCATTACACAAAAACACCGGCAGCTTCACCAACTCCGCAGTCTTAAGCAAGATCCTCTTGAAACAGTAAACCCTGCCAACACAAGTCCTCTCTGTTAAACTACACAAAGCACAGAGAGTGAACACTGAAATCAACCTGCCTCATTCCAGTTTATATTTGTCCAAACCTATTTTTAAGTTACCCAATAATAGCTTTTATAATCCTTTTCTCATGTACGAATTAATTGCTCTATCCTATTGGTATTACTTTTGCAGTTAATTTTTTTTTTTTTTTTTTTTTTTTTTGGTTTTTTTTTTGTGTTGGGGGGGGTGGTTTTGGGGGTTAGGTTTTATTTTTTTTGGGGGGGCCTACCACTTCTACTAACTACTACCACATAGTGAACATCGAAATGGTACGTCACTAGTATTCACCTCACTCTGAGCCTTTATATACTCTCTTGTGTCCATGTATTGTTGTAATGCTTGATAAAGCTCCTGGAGAGCAAACGTTTTGCCACAATAAATTCACATTAGTTGCACTTGTGTCCATTTACTTTAACAGACTGAGATAAGGATAGAATGGCTCCTCAGACTTACTCTGTTTACAGTTACTCTTTGTGTTCATTGCCAGAAAGTTGTAGATCCATCCCTACCAACCTTTTCCCGTTATTCTTATCAAGCATTTTGGGTGCTTATTACACCATGGTCACACTTGTCGAAAACATTTGCAAGTCTTGGTATACACATCTGTATTTTGTTTATTCTCTACAGCATCCAGGAACCTTGCATGAAGTGTCCCAGTAGCTGACAGGCAGGAGCGACCTCCTCAAACCCGTTTTCCCTGGGTTGGTATACTGATGGGTACTAGGTTTTGCGATCTTGCTTCTTAGAACCCTCTCAAAGACTTTTTATGATATGGATGTTAGTGCTATCAGCTGTAGTTCTATTGCAATGCTTTAACTCCACCTTTGTGGAGTGGGGCCTATGTTCCCTGTTGTTTTTAGTGTGTGTGAGATGACCCCCTGTGTCCATACTTCCTCTCCATAAAATGCTGAAGGCACGCGATAAAGACTTCCGCAATACTTGATGAACACGGAGTTCCACGATCTGGGCCTGGGGGGGCCAAAAGTGCATGGGCATGTTATTAATTGCCTTTTCAAAATCTAGTGGAGGTTAGAAATAATATCGAGAGTTTTGGGATGACCCAATTTTGGGTTTCGTTCATAAAGAATTCATTTGGATGTCTATACCCCTTAGAGTGGGCATGGGATCGTTTGAATACTGAGTCATATTAGGGACTTTAGTATCTCACTCAGTTCTTGGCTCATCTGTGTATGTCCCATCCCGCCAGTAAGCAGAGGCCCAATACATGTTATACATTTATGTACAATTTTGACATTTCAAGAATCATGTTGAACTTTCAACCCATAAAGTGACATTTTCAAGATTACATAGGATACAATACATACCAGTTTTTAAAAAAAATACATTATTTCATAGTAAGACAAACAACTTTTAATCTTCATATAATCTGATATATTCAGTTGGTTTACCAACTTATGACAATGTTCTTATAATCATTTTCGCTGTTTATATCAAGTGAACATTTATCTAATTCAATCTTCTCTCACTGTTATATCAGGGTGACAGTATCTTAAGGAACTACTGGTGCCTATTAAGATAAACCTCTCTACTAATCTTTCTGTACACACTTACCACCTACACGTTTACTAGTCGACTGTTTTTAGGTAAAACATTCTATGCAACTATGCGTTAACAAAGGCGTGAAATTGGGATGGGATTCATTGCACTACCAAAATTTTCTAGTATGAACTTTACAAAAATACATTTCCTGACTTCAGAGCAATTACCTCGCAATATTATACTGTGTCATTTTAAGATTTTATTAAAACCTAAATCTTCTTTCCACCAACTATTAATCCTACATGGATGATTTTGGGTAATTAAGAAAAATATATACAATCGATGGTTCCCTCTTCAACTCAGTGTGTAAATCCAACCTTGTTTCCCAAATATTAACATACAAGGATGATCTCCTGCCATTCCAGAAAAACTGCGTGTGACAAGTGCTAGTGAAAGGACTTTTTGTTCTAACCTGGCAACATATGACTGAGGTGGGTTAATATACACATCACATGTTGATTCACCATGTACACAAATTAATAACATGTATTCTGAAACTGTGAATAAAAGATTCTAAAATTTTTACGTATGTTATTATTTACCACAATAAAGTTACCTGTGTTTGAATATGACTACCATCTGTGTAAGAGTATCTAAAATAACCATTCATGTGTTACACTTGCTTACCTTTCTCTCTAAAATGGGACATGAGCTGCGACTTAAGATTCATGACATGGTCTTGCAAAATGACCTTATGCACTTAATACCATGACTTTGTAAATGATCCAAGTCGTACCGAAACGTCGTCGTTGAGCTTCTCTCTTCCTATAAGCCGATTATTTGTGTAAAATATCATTTATATGGTCACAATGGTTCAAAGAAAAAGTGTTTTTATACTGAGTATACTTGGTACGAATAGTTGCAGGAATACATCTTTGGTAAATATGTGCAGTGAATACACCTTTGTACAATATGTTAAAAGTGATACACCTTTGGTACAATATGTGCAGATGAAATACACCTTTGGTACAATATGTCAGTGAATTACACCTATGGTACAATAAGTGCAGTGAATACACCTTTGGTACAATATGTGCAGTGAATACACCTTTGGTACAATATGTGCAGTGAATACACCATATGGTACAATAGTGAAAATTTACACCAATGGGAGATACATTTATGACAATATATTACTTAAAATATTACGCCCCTGTCTTTAATGAGATACACACGTTGTACATTGAGTAATGTATCTCAATCCAAATGGAATAAGGTTGAATCATAAATATACCACCATATATGAAATAGAATCGAGAATAAGTATCCTTATGACATTCGAGACCACGAGAGTATAAAACTCTAAGGCCAATATTTTCTGTACCTCACTGAAATATACAAAATATACAAAATGCAAAAACATGAAAATCGAATTTCATATTTATGAAAATATAGAAACAAGGAAAAATATTTATGTAAGGATATGGAGTGAAGATTAAATCTTGGGGAAATGTAAACCAAAATTTCATGCATCGAACCTAGAAGACGACCATAGCTTGATAGACCCTTTATTGGAACCTGAGCTAGAGCCTTTCCGACCACTCAACCCCGATCTGACTCGCTCTGAGAGAAAGCTACTACTGTGTTCAAGTGTGTTTTATAGTTCTGAGATCCTTCTAGTATGTTTTGTGAAAATTAATCTCTATGTGACTGGTGATCCGTCTGTCAAGTTCCTGTTTTAATGACAGTGGAATCTTCTTCACGTCCCCGCTCACATGTCATCAATGACACCTGTTATTGGGTAGAACCATTGTCCAGCCTGTTCCCTTCTGTGACAGCCGAAGCACCGTCTAGGTGCCTGGGAAGGTTGTCCCTATTTTCCTTCCCCTCTTGAATTTTTTGCTACTAATTTGGTAGCTGATTTCTCTGCAGGTTCTACAGCTGGGGAGCCTGGATTACGCACCTGGATGCCCTTATCTGGTATGTTGGTGGGAATGAGTTTGCTGTGGGTGACTTGCCTCTTCATCGTCCCTCCCTAGTCCAGATCATCAGATATAATCTCACCTGCTCCTACTGTGGCCCCATACTTTTCAGGTATATGTCTATTAGTTGATGATAGCAACGGCAGTGACTGGTGAAGAAGAACCTGATTCAACAAATTGCAGGTGGAGCACTGGAGTCAGGCGTACTGTAAGGTGTTGGAGAAACAATTAATGTTAGGCGTAGGAGTGGAAGAGACAAATTCCAAGGCTTGTTTCGTTAATGTGGTCATAGATCTTTCCCACTGTGGTTGCCAAAAGAAACGTTGAATGAAATTTCAGTTACGGTGTTTCGAGCCCGTCTGCCTTTTATAACTCATCGTACTAACAGATTTTCCATCATTAAGTTTGCTGTTGCGTGAACCACAGTTGAATAGTATCTACGCCATCAACAGTGCCAGAATCAGAGCTGACAAATGAAATATACTTTTCCCCTATTGTACCAACACAGTTTAAAAATAAACTAATATACTTAGAAGCTCCTGAAAATATTCCCTTTTACCGAAATAACTTGGGCTGAAACCTTACAACACAGCCTAAGAATAAATTTAGTTTATATGATTGGGGTTACTGAGGCATCTTAAATACTTCCTGTTTGTGAAGCCGACTAGTTTCTGGTACACATGAAATTTCCTGTCCTTGCATACTGTGTACAGCCCAGGAATTGAAAGATACCTGACCTGCTGTGTAATCCACAAAAGTGAATTGAAGATATAACCTGACCTGCTGTGTATCCACAAAATGAATTGAAGACTATTCCTGACCGCTGTGTATCCACAAAAGTGAATTGAGATATACCTGACCTGCGCGTATCCACAAAAGTGGAATTGAAGATGATACCTGACCTGCTGTGTATCCACAAAAGAAATTGAAGATAAACCGACCTGCTTGTATCCACAAAAGTGAATTGAAAGATAAAACCTGACCTGCAGCGATCCACAAAAGTGAATTGAAGATATTACCTGACCCTGCTATCCCCAAAGTGAATTGAAGATATACCTGAACCTGCTGCGTATCCACCAAAGTGAATTGAAATATACATGACCTCTGTGTATCCACAAAAGTTGAAATGAAGATATACCTGACTTACCTGCTGCGTATCCACAAAAGTGTGGCATTGCAGATATACCTGACCTGCTGCGTATCCACAAAAGTGAATGAAGAAATACCTGACCTGCTGCGTATCCACAAACGTGAATTGAAGATAATACTGACCTGCTGCGTATCCACAAAAGTGTAATTGAAGTATAACCTGACCTGCTGCGTATCCACAAAAGTGAATTGAAGATATACCTGACCCGCGGTGTATCCACAAAAGTGAATTGAAGATATACCTTGACCTGCTGCGTATCCAAAAAAGTGAATTGACAGATATACCTGACCTGCTGTTATCCACAAAAGTGAATTGAGATATACCCTGACCTGCTGTGTAAATCCACAAAAGTGAATAGAAGATATACCTGACCTGCTGCGTATCACAAAAGTGAATTGAAGAATACCTGACCTGCTGCGTAATCCACAAAAAAGGAATTGAAGATAAACCTGACCTGCTGTGTACCACAAAAGTGAATGAAGATATACCTTTACCTGCTGCGTACACAAAAGTGAATTGAAGATATACACTGCCTGCTGCGTATCCACAAAATTGAATTGAAGATATACTGACTTGCTGCGTATCCACAAAATGAATTGAAGATATACCTGACCTGCCTGCGTATCCACAAAAGGAATTGAAGATATACCTGACCTGCTGTTGTATCCACAAAAGTGAATTGAAGATATACCTGACCTTCTGCGTTCCACAAAAGTGAATTGAAGATATACCTGACCTGCTGTGTATCCACAAAAGTGAATTGAAGATATACCTACCTGCTTGTAACCACAAAATGTAATTGAAGTTATAACCTGACCTGCTGCGTATCCACAATAAGTGAATTGAGATATACCTACCTGCTGCGTATCCCCAAAAGTGAATTCAGAAGAAATACCTGACCACGCTGTGTAATCCACAAAGTGAATTGAAGATATACCGACCTGCCTGCGTTTCCACAAAAGTGAATTGAAGATAACCTGACCTGCTGCGTATTCCCACAAAGTAATTGAAAGATATACCTGACCTGCAGTGTTATCCACGAAAAGTGAATTGAAGATATATCTAGACCTGCTGCGATCCCAAAAGTGAATTGAAGATATACCTGTCCTCTTGTGTATCCCACAAAGTGAATTAAATATACCTGACCAGCTTGCGTATCCACAAAAAGTGCAATAAGATAATACCTGACCTGCTGCGTATCCACAAAATGAATTGAAGAAAACCGACCTTCTGCGTATCCACAAAAGTGAATTGAAGATATACCTGACCTGCTGCGTATCCACAAAAGTGAATTGAAGATATACCTGACCCTGCTGCGTATCCACAAAAGTGAATTGAAGATATCTACCTGACCTGCCTGCGTATCCACAAAAGTGGAATTGAAGATATCCTGACCTCTGCGTTTCCACAAAAGTTGTAATAGCTTAAGACAAGAACTTGACATGAATATAATCTTGCTATTTACGCGATGCGAGGCCATTACTGAAGAAAAAGTTTGAAGATTACAATGCAATTATGAGAGAGAGAGAGAAGAGAGAAGAGAGAGAAGAGAGAGAGAGAGAGAGAGAGAGAGAGAGAGAGAGAGAGAGAGAAAGAGAGAGAGAGAGAGAGAGAGAGAGAGAGAGAGAGAGAGAGAAGAGAGAGAGAGAGAGAGAGAAAGAGAGAGTAGAGCGTAAACCTCAACCCAATTTAATTTTTTAATTGAAAGGTGTCTACATCGGAATACGACATGAATAATAAATTCATAATGATAGCCCGAAAAATACAAAAAGATACTAAAAATAAGAATAAAAAGACATGTTTTGTGATAAGAACACTCACACTATGTGCGTAACAAGTGTTCAGGCGATATATTTTGAGAGTGATTTTGACCAGTGTCAACATCAGATTCACCAACAATAAAGTCTTGTAAAATACAGAAAAGAATTTCTATGATTTTTTGATAAATAACGAAGCTGGAATGCAGTTACTAAGTAACATCCCAATAACTGCGGATAAAGAAATAATGTGGTTTATGCCTCCAGCTGCCCTATAAATTATTCTCAAACATTTTGCATAGAAATGATTTTTTAAATAAAACAAATAAATAGTAAATAGTGGAATAATTATCCACCAAAATACAGTACAATGGTAAAATGCGCTATTATTTTTTTTATTTGAAATTGAATTCCGTCCAAAATTCCGTAAATTTCCGATAAATCGGCTCCGAAAAGTCGTAAACACAAGATTGTAATAAATAAAATATTCCTTAGATTAGGTACTATTAATTAAACAAAAAGTCGTATCCTGTGTTTTATGGGACTTACACCGAGGCAACCAGAGCAAGGTATATTACGCCTGTCATAAACATCACGCAAGATGGAGATTATAATTAGTGTCGAAATCCGTTGTAGTTGTAATACTAACATATTTTTTTAAAGGGATCGTCCGTAAGTTAGTGGAAGGTCTCGGTCAGAATAACGAAAGTTAGAGTAAGTGGGTCAACTTATAGCTAAGACCCGCGTCAGGAAACACTTGTCCTGTTATTCTGACAAATCTTTCTTCCCTAACCAAAGCAAGGTCATCATCAGGCACCCCTCAAGGAGGTTCCTTGACGTTGGTGTAGGGACTCTTGATCTAAGGGAGCTGTGCTCCGGTTTCCTGAATATGGGGGAGCCTTAACCCTTGCATCAACCCCTCCCTCCTCCCACAGGCGTCTGTTGTAATTCCTAACCGTTTAGCGCTCCCCATGATTATAATAATAATAATAATAAATAATAATATAATAATAATAATAATAATAAAAATAATAATTATAATAACAGTATAGTAGCATTAATAATAATAATATTAATATCAGCAAGCGTTTCAGCATAGTTCTTTTAGCTGCTGAAGCCTTCAAAGGTTATCGGTTCAGGGTAGCTGGAGTTACTGTTACAATAGGAGTTAATTCCATGTCTGGCTGCGTCAATTATTCCAGCATTACTCACTCTTCATCTCCTCTTCCCTTGTGATCCACTGCTGAATCCTCACCCTGTTGTCATCCCCTAACACCATCCATTCCAACCAGATCCTCGAGCTCCGTGAAGTGGAATCTAACGATCCAGTCTGTGGGCCCCACCCGCTTGAATCAGCGTAGAAAAGTCAGTAACAAGAAAATGAAACTTTTAAGCAATTGATTAAATAAACGCTGTTCCAAGTCTCGATTTTCAGAATCCCCAGCGCCTATACAGTGATCTCCATTACATCTTACTTTATCGTTATTCTCCTCCTCCCCATCACTTCTCTTCCTCCCTGATAAGTCATATAAAAAAAAAAACTGCAAGGACGGCGTGGGAGACGTTTTGGGCGAAGAGCCGCTTTAAATGAAATCCATTGTGAACACCGACTCATTTTTAAATGGGCATATTATTGTGTTGTTCCGTTCTTAGCGTGGAGAAGCTGTCCTGCTTGGATAGTCAGGCGTGTAATTCATGTCAGTTAAGAGAGAGGGAGAGAGAAGATAGCTCAAGGAAAAAGTTCGTAGGAGAGAAACTAATCTTATGTGAACTTCTACTACTATTTAGAGGTGCCCCGTGGGTCTGATGTGCATAACTTCTCGCTTCACACGGTGAGGGTCCGGGTTCGATACCAGGCCAAATGAAGTGGAAACATTGGACGTTTTCCTTACACCGGTTTTGTCTATGTTCACCCATCAGTATGAAATGGGTACCTGTGTGTGGGTCGCATCCCTGGGACAAAAGCTGATTTAATTTGTCCGATATACTCAGTATTACAAACGGCTTTCTATACAGTAGTATGTCACTGACGTCAGCTAAGCCTGTAACCTTGCCATGTACTTGTAAGTAATAAAGATATTATTCATAATTATTATTATATTATTATTATTTTATTATTATATATTATTATTATTATTATTATTATTATTATTATATTATATGTAATTCCCTACCCCCCTGTGAGTGATCCGAGAAGGTAACCCGTAATTATTTACCTAACCCCAGCTCCCTGTGCCTCACTGCACGCTAATGGAACAGTACAGAGTGCGGCATAAGTTGATAATGTAGTTGAATATTAGCTTCGAGGATCTGAAAAGAATTAAAAGAAACATTTGTCAAAGGAAAACAAATATTCAAATTCCTCAATAAAAGCATTACATGAGGACAAATACAAATCAATATTATTTTTTTTTCCAATTTCCTTACAAAAAAAAAAGCAACTGGAGCCTACACAAGCTAAAACTAATCTAACTTTTCAATTAAACAGTGACGAGTTTTTCATGAAAGTACAGAAGTAAAGCAAGGTTTATGTAAGCTTATTGCTCATACCCTACAATGTTGAACAAGGTTCTTAAGGACACATAGATGTTATAGACACATGATGTTATAGACAAAGGATATTATAGACAATAGATGTTATAGACACATAGATGTTAATATGACAGGTAGGAGTATAAGCTAGACACATAAATTTTATAGACACATAGATGTTATAACACATAGATGTAAAGACACAGTGAGATGTTGTTGATAGACACATGGATGTTACAGGACATATGGATTATTATGGACACATGGATGTTATAGACACATAGACGTTATAGACATATGGATATTAATGACACATGGATTTTAGATCAATGGATATTAAAGACACATAGATGTTATAGACACATAGATTATAGACACATGGATGTTATAGACATATGATATTATAGACACATGGATGTTATAGACACATAGATGTTATATGACATATGGATATTAATAGACACAATAAATGTTATAGACCACATAGATGTTATAGACATATGGATATTATAGACCAAATGTTATAGAACATAGATGTTATAGACAATAGATGTTGATTGACCGTAAAAGAACATTAGGTTTTAATTTAACCTAGAATAATCAAATAAAGTCCAACACTTACTTATATCTGATCGTAAGAGACTTTCTACAGTTATTTCACAGATACATTTGATTAGTAAACTTGTCAACACGATAACTTACAACGAGCTAACAATACCAGAGATGTGTCCCTCGAGGTGAACACATCACACCACTAAAAATTAAGTTGACAAAGATGCATATTTTTCAGTTATTACACAGACTCCAACAAAATTTTGTGTCCTACAACACCTAAACCCATGCAAACCCACCATTTCATACGAGGAGTATCAACCATGAAAATTGATGCTGTTCACAGTTTGTATTACGCAATAATTGGGTGGAAAGCGCTAAAACACAAGGAACACTTGGCGACTGTTAAATCGGAAGCCAACTAATGCAATAAGGTAAACATAATACCTATTTCAAAATGGTAACTACCCACGGTCCAACATTAATATATCAACTTTCTCTCATGTAGGAGACATCAGTCTTGAAAATTAATAGCAGATCGTAGGAGGACTATCTCAGCTATCATATAAACATAATTTGGGAATGACCTCTGGTGTAATACTGTATAGAGCAACCACTTACGCAGATAATACATAATCTTGACAAGATACATTACACGAGAGTTTGAAAATTTGAAGCCAAATGAAAGGCGTTTCGAGTAACAAACTAAATTTGGTGAGAGAACAACGAAAATATTGCAGAGTATTTTGGGAATAAAGTCAAGTTAACCCTGATTAGCTAAATTTAGCAAATACCACATAATTTTTTTATCAGTGTAATTTTGTTATAACGTTGCATCTAAAATTCTCTACAAATCAGCAAGAAATAAATTGATTTTCATAAACAGGAACAGGTTGGACTCTAATCATGACAGTGATGGCTAACACTCATAGAGCATGCGTTTAACCACTGGGCCAGCTGGTTCTAATAAATACATCCAGCTTTTTTGCTTGTACATGAAATGAGGGAGAAGCTTACAACGACGCCCAGTCAGTCCTACTTGGACCATTTACAAAGCACACTAACACAAAGAGTGGAAGTCAGTACAATATACGAAGAGGACAGAGACAGACCAAGACGGGAATAAAAAGAAGTAGAGGTAATGGTAAGGGACTGGTAGTGGAAATAGAAGTAGACGTAATAAGTGGTAGAGAAAGTGGGGAGAGTAGTTAACTGGTAGAAGAGAGAAAGAGGGGGTGGGAAGAGGAAGGGTTAAAAGAGGCAATATAATTGCAGTTGTCAATAGTCATAGTATAAAGAAGTGGGTCCGACTAAGGAGAAGGAAAAAGAGCGCTGCCGGGAAGTTTAAGGGCGGGACCAAAAGCACTAGGAAAAAAAAAACAGAAACAGAATACACTTAGGACAAAGGAAAGAATGAAAATTAAGAAAAAAAAGGGAAAACAATAGGAAAGTAAGGAGAAGAATAGGGAAAGGATAGAGGGAAGATCAGGTCAAAGTCCACGAATAGTTCTGAGTTTTTAGCATTGACAATGTAAGATAAAGGAAGGCATCTACAGAGACAAAGCCAGAAAGTTGTGTATGAGTGGATGTCCTTCCACAAGACGGCGACTGTGAAGGCAAGAAGCAGGGGAGACAGTTTTGACAGAGGACCAGTGGTCCTCAGAGTTCTGTGGTCCTCCACTTGTCGTCTCCAATACTTTGAAGAGACTGGTCACATCTCTGACAGACTCAAAAAACACGAAAGTGTTATGCTTGCCATCACCAATAATGATCTTTTCTCTCATGTTAGAGATCCCAACATCATATTTGCATTTTGTCCTATCCCTTGTGGGAACTTAGTTAACTCATGCAGTTCCCCCTTGTGGGAACATAGCTCGTCATGTCAGTGCCCTTGGGTCCCTTAGCTCTTCCTGCAGTGCCACCATGTGGGACCATAGCTCTCCTGCAGTGCCCCTTTGGGAACCTAGCTCTCCTGCATGCCCCTTGTGAGGGCCTTAGCTTCTTCTGCAGCGCCCCTTGCGGGACCATAGCTCTCCTGCAGGGCCCCTTGTGGACCATCGCTCTCCTACAAGTGCCCCTTGTGGACTTAGCTCTCACTGTAGTGCTCTTATTTCTCTTGTCATTACTTGACCTCCCACTTTTCACTACTGCCTAGGCTAACCACCTCCATTTCTACTACTATCGTCAGGGAAGACAACACTCAATACCGAATAATCCTGGACCTCATCACTTATCTGTATATACAGCAACTTCAACCAAAACAACGGCTTCTATAACATAGCTGAACCACTTGCCAAGAAACTTCTTCATCGCTATCCCACATAAAAAATTAAGAATGGAGGAACCTGCAGAAGGTCACTCATATATTTGTCCAATCTCTTTTAAAGCTTACCCATGGTCCAGCCACTATCACACTACTCTACTCGGAAGACTGACACATGCAGCATTCCTTCCACCTGACTACTCCCAATCTATTAAATACTCACTTACTTTCACCGAGGTAGATCAGTTTTGCGACTTGATAAAGCCTACTGTGTGGGCGAAAACGTTGGTCATAATAAAGAATCACATGATCTAACTTATAAGTTTATTTTGTCCATTGTGTCGATATTTTTATTAACCATTTTAATTTCCACCAAAAAATCCTTGTTGGAAAACCAACCTGCGTTGTATAGATTCAAATTCTCCGAATGCTGTGTTGCTGTGTATAGAAATAACTTGATTTTTTATGATGAAAAATTAGACACATGTGCAACTCTTGGGTATCTTTATTGAGGAAACGAGTTTTTCGCCACATAGAAGTGGCTTCATCAGTCCATACAAAGGAGAAGTCTTGAAGAACTGGAGGAGAATGAGGTAATCATGTCCCTCAACCTTGAGTCGTCGAAATGTGGTCAGTCCAACAATCTTGAATAGAATACGGCATACGTGCTGAGAAGGAGCTTATAAACGTTGGACAGTAGAGGTGAAGCAGTCATGGTTGGTGTTACATTTGTTTCAATGTTGAAGTATGGTACGTTGCCCAAGAATTAGGCAAGCGAAGAATTCCCAAGTATTAAGATCCCAAGAAGTTGCAGTGTCCTGACAGGTTTGGTAGATGAATGGTTCAGAGAACCTACATGTGATAAATTAGACACATGAGCACCTCTTGGTATCTTATTGAGAAACGTTTCGCCACACAGTGGCTTCATCAGACCATACAAAGGAGAAATCCTTGACGTACATTGTACTACTCCCATCAGACTGCAGCATGTCCGTGCAGTACGACACACACCTTTATAAGCTCGCTCTTACAACAAGAAATACTTTTAGTCCCATTCTTCATTAAACACAGCACTCACTCGCACTGTTTCTTTTCCCATTTTCTCCTTCCATAACTGAAAGATATAATCTATAAATTTAGAAGACTAGTATTGAAAATTTGAACACATTTTTTACGTATAAATTGTTTCATGCAACAAAATCCTTAACTTTAAGTGCTGCCTGAAAATGAGGTTTTATTAGTTTTCTATTTATAAAATATTTCAGGCTGCTGTGGGCTGAATAAAATCTAGTAGCGGACCACAGTTTGCAGACCCTCCTGCATTAAGTCATAGTTTTGTGTGGCTATGTATAAGACACAGACACCGCTTAGCTGAGACAGGAAGTACTTGGTGGGTAACGTCATAGTAAACTTCAGCTTACAGTGGTCGGACTCAGAATGATTCGAAGCTAGCTCTAGCTCTGAGTACCCAAAATGGGTCAATCACGCTATGGTCGGCTCAAATTTTTCTCGGATAATTTTTTTTGAAAAAATAAAATTTCTGTTCATTTCACCGTAAGTTACTTTTTATTTCATTTCCTTGTTCAGATTCTCGTTTTTAATATTTTCGAAGAAATATTAAATTTCATTTTCTATATTCCGTATTTTTATATATTTCAAGTGAAATGTTGGTAACATTGCCATAGAGTTATTTATATTCTCGTTGTGCTAACGTAATACTTATACTCGACTCTATTTCATATATGGTATTTGTCCTATTCTCAGACTTATTCCAATTGGTATACGATTACATTAATTCATTGTAACACAAGTAATAGCTAATTAAAGACAGGGTAAATATTTATAATAATACTTTCATCACATGTATATCTCCCAATGGTATTTAATGTATCACATATGTACCAAATAATATTCAATGTATACAATTATAGCTAATTAAAGACAGTGGCAAGTAATATAATCAGTGTAACTCCCATGGTAATAATTAACACAACCATATACATAGTTTTAGGTATAAGGTGAATATTACAAGACCTAAATACAATCTTGGATCTTAAGGTGCAGCTCCTGGTCACATTCAGAGGAAATGAGGTTACGAAGAGGTGTAACCGACGTCAATGGTATTTAGATTAATTTCGTTAAGTTTTATTCAAGGTGATTATATTCAAACAGGTAAACTTTTACTGTGTATAAAAATTACGTGTTTTAAAATTTTTATTGACAATTTTAAAATATGTTACCCTGGAGTTTAACCTGGGAGGGTTTCGGGGGCAACGCCCCCGCGGTTCGGTCAGAGACCAGGCCTCATGGTGGATCAGAGTCTGATCAACCATGCGTTACTGCTGACTGCACGCAAGCTGACGTACGAACACAGGCTCGTTGGTCAGGTATTGACTTAGGTGCCTGTCTCAGTGCCTTCCTAAGACAGCCAGGGTCGATTGGTAATCCCCCTTATGTATGGCCTGGGAGGCAATTTGAACAGTCCTGGGCCCCCGCCACTTATGTTGTCTCTTCAAGTATACTCGAGGCCCCCTGCCTTTTCACGGGGGGAATGTTGTAATCTCCAGCCGAGTGTTTGCTTCATAGGAAGTAATTTTCGTGTGCAGTTTTGGTACCAATCCCTCCAGGATCATCCAAGTTTATATTATCATGTATTCTCGCCTTCGTTTCGAGGAATACAGATCAAGGACCTTCAACCGTTCCCAGGTATATTTAGGTGCCTTATCGCACTTATGTGTGCCGTGAAAGTTCTTTGTTACACTCTCCAGGTCAGACATGTCGCCACCTTGAAGGGGAAGTTAGTGTACAGCATTATTCCAGCCTAGAAGAGCACAAGCGATTAAAGAGAATCATCATGGCTTGGCGTCCTAATTTTGAATGTTCTCATTATCCGTCCTATCATTTTCCTAACGGATAAGGAGATACATAGTTTGAGGTTCTTTGAAAGCAGAATCCTCTGACATTATACACTCCCAGGTTCTTCACTTACCATATTCGCTCTAATTGTATGGTCAGAATTTGCTGTTTGCCCTGACACATTTTTATTTCTTCAAGTTTCGGCCATATCTGAGTATTGTAAATTTCTCCTCGTTTAACTTCTTATTGTTTTGAGTGACTCATTCTCGCATTTCGAAATTATGGTTGATGTCCGCTTGGTCTCGCAAGTCTTCGATGGAGGGTCAACCGAGTCATGGTGATCTGGGGTCATCCACATAGGAAGACACTGAGCCATGGCTTTCCATCTCTGTGTAAGTCAGAAATGAGATTGTAAAAAGTTGGTAGAATTACCGACAATATGTTAAGTAAAAGGACACAAGTGCAACTAATGTGACATTTATTGTGGCAACGTTTTCGCTCTCCCAGGAGCTTTATCAAGCCATTACAAACAATACATGACACAGAGAGTATATAAAGGCTCAGAGTGAGGTGATTACTAGTGAGTACCATATCGATGTTCATAGTTGTGGTAGTAGTAGAAGTAGAAGTGGTAGTGAAACAAAAGTAATACAATAATGGTAGAGCAATTAATTCGTACATGAGTAAAAAGGATATAAAGCTATTACTTTTGGGTAACAATAACATAGGTTGTACAAATATAAACTGGAATGAGGCAGGTTGTTTGAGTGTTCACTCTCGTGCTTGTGTAGTATAACAGAAGAGTACTTTGATGGCAGGGGTTACTGTTTTCAAGAGGATTCTTGCTATAAGACTTCGGAGATGTGTGAAGCTGCCGTTTGTTTGTTTAATTTGTATTCGAAACAGCGATCAGTGCTGATTCTAAGGCACTGTGCGTGTGCGGAAATTAGTTTCTTTTATCACTAATTGGGCGTCTCTGAATTTCATAAGAATGTATTGGTGGAATTCGGTGGTTTTGTACACAGGCGTTTGTTTAAGTTGTCGTTCCTACATGCTAATGTTTCATTAGAGGCGGGTGTCGATGTTTCTTGCTTTTCACCTACTAGATCTTGTCACAAGCCTCCCACAGGGTATAGTGTAAACTCCTGCATTGACTGGTCGTGGTGGGGGGGGGCTTGGTTTTTTGTCCTGGTTAATCCTTATTGAAGTGTTAGAGGATGGCGACTCTGGTGTAGCTGTTGAAAAGTACTTATTAGAGGACGTTTAGTGCAACCTGGCTGTATAATTTCTTCCAACAGCCAGTTGCACTAAACTCTCAAAAGTACTTTCACAGCTAATCACCAGAGTCGCCATCGCTTCTACCACTTTCAATAAAAGGATCTAACAGACAAAACCCAAGCACCACGAACCAGTCCATGCAGGAGTTTACACTATACCCTGTGGAGGCTGTGACAAGATCTACGTATGTGAAACACAAGAAACCTCGACACCCGCCTCAATGAACACATAATACGCATGTAGGAACGACAACTTGAAACAACGTCCTGTGTACAACACCGAAATTCCACCAATCATCTTATAAATTCAGAGGACGCCCAATTAGATGATAAAAAGAAACTAATTTCCGCACACGCCAAGTGCCTTGAATCGCACTGATCGCTGTTTCGAATACCATTACACAAAAACACCGGCAGCTTCACCAACTCCGCAGTCTTAAGCAAGATCCTCTTGAAACAGTAAACCCTGCCAACACAAGTCCTCTCTGTTAAACTACACAAAGCACAGAGAGTGAACACTGAAATCAACCTGCCTCATTCCAGTTTATATTTGTCCAAACCTATTTTTAAGTTACCCAATAATAGCTTTTATAATCCTTTTCTCATGTACGAATTAATTGCTCTATCCTATTGGTATTACTTTTGCAGTTAATTTTTTTTTTTTTTTTTTTTTTTTTTGGTTTTTTTTTTGTGTTGGGGGGGGTGGTTTTGGGGGTTAGGTTTTATTTTTTTTGGGGGGGCCTACCACTTCTACTAACTACTACCACATAGTGAACATCGAAATGGTACGTCACTAGTATTCACCTCACTCTGAGCCTTTATATACTCTCTTGTGTCCATGTATTGTTGTAATGCTTGATAAAGCTCCTGGAGAGCAAACGTTTTGCCACAATAAATTCACATTAGTTGCACTTGTGTCCATTTACTTTAACAGACTGAGATAAGGATAGAATGGCTCCTCAGACTTACTCTGTTTACAGTTACTCTTTGTGTTCATTGCCAGAAAGTTGTAGATCCATCCCTACCAACCTTTTCCCGTTATTCTTATCAAGCATTTTGGGTGCTTATTACACCATGGTCACACTTGTCGAAAACATTTGCAAGTCTTGGTATACACATCTGTATTTTGTTTATTCTCTACAGCATCCAGGAACCTTGCATGAAGTGTCCCAGTAGCTGACAGGCAGGAGCGACCTCCTCAAACCCGTTTTCCCTGGGTTGGTATACTGATGGGTACTAGGTTTTGCGATCTTGCTTCTTAGAACCCTCTCAAAGACTTTTTATGATATGGATGTTAGTGCTATCAGCTGTAGTTCTATTGCAATGCTTTAACTCCACCTTTGTGGAGTGGGGCCTATGTTCCCTGTTGTTTTTAGTGTGTGTGAGATGACCCCCTGTGTCCATACTTCCTCTCCATAAAATGCTGAAGGCACGCGATAAAGACTTCCGCAATACTTGATGAACACGGAGTTCCACGATCTGGGCCTGGGGGGGCCAAAAGTGCATGGGCATGTTATTAATTGCCTTTTCAAAATCTAGTGGAGGTTAGAAATAATATCGAGAGTTTTGGGATGACCCAATTTTGGGTTTCGTTCATAAAGAATTCATTTGGATGTCTATACCCCTTAGAGTGGGCATGGGATCGTTTGAATACTGAGTCATATTAGGGACTTTAGTATCTCACTCAGTTCTTGGCTCATCTGTGTATGTCCCATCCCGCCAGTAAGCAGAGGCCCAATACATGTTATACATTTATGTACAATTTTGACATTTCAAGAATCATGTTGAACTTTCAACCCATAAAGTGACATTTTCAAGATTACATAGGATACAATACATACCAGTTTTTAAAAAAAATACATTATTTCATAGTAAGACAAACAACTTTTAATCTTCATATAATCTGATATATTCAGTTGGTTTACCAACTTATGACAATGTTCTTATAATCATTTTCGCTGTTTATATCAAGTGAACATTTATCTAATTCAATCTTCTCTCACTGTTATATCAGGGTGACAGTATCTTAAGGAACTACTGGTGCCTATTAAGATAAACCTCTCTACTAATCTTTCTGTACACACTTACCACCTACACGTTTACTAGTCGACTGTTTTTAGGTAAAACATTCTATGCAACTATGCGTTAACAAAGGCGTGAAATTGGGATGGGATTCATTGCACTACCAAAATTTTCTAGTATGAACTTTACAAAAATACATTTCCTGACTTCAGAGCAATTACCTCGCAATATTATACTGTGTCATTTTAAGATTTTATTAAAACCTAAATCTTCTTTCCACCAACTATTAATCCTACATGGATGATTTTGGGTAATTAAGAAAAATATATACAATCGATGGTTCCCTCTTCAACTCAGTGTGTAAATCCAACCTTGTTTCCCAAATATTAACATACAAGGATGATCTCCTGCCATTCCAGAAAAACTGCGTGTGACAAGTGCTAGTGAAAGGACTTTTTGTTCTAACCTGGCAACATATGACTGAGGTGGGTTAATATACACATCACATGTTGATTCACCATGTACACAAATTAATAACATGTATTCTGAAACTGTGAATAAAAGATTCTAAAATTTTTACGTATGTTATTATTTACCACAATAAAGTTACCTGTGTTTGAATATGACTACCATCTGTGTAAGAGTATCTAAAATAACCATTCATGTGTTACACTTGCTTACCTTTCTCTCTAAAATGGGACATGAGCTGCGACTTAAGATTCATGACATGGTCTTGCAAAATGACCTTATGCACTTAATACCATGACTTTGTAAATGATCCAAGTCGTACCGAAACGTCGTCGTTGAGCTTCTCTCTTCCTATAAGCCGATTATTTGTGTAAAATATCATTTATATGGTCACAATGGTTCAAAGAAAAAGTGTTTTTATACTGAGTATACTTGGTACGAATAGTTGCAGGAATACATCTTTGGTAAATATGTGCAGTGAATACACCTTTGTACAATATGTTAAAAGTGATACACCTTTGGTACAATATGTGCAGATGAAATACACCTTTGGTACAATATGTCAGTGAATTACACCTATGGTACAATAAGTGCAGTGAATACACCTTTGGTACAATATGTGCAGTGAATACACCTTTGGTACAATATGTGCAGTGAATACACCATATGGTACAATAGTGAAAATTTACACCAATGGGAGATACATTTATGACAATATATTACTTAAAATATTACGCCCCTGTCTTTAATGAGATACACACGTTGTACATTGAGTAATGTATCTCAATCCAAATGGAATAAGGTTGAATCATAAATATACCACCATATATGAAATAGAATCGAGAATAAGTATCCTTATGACATTCGAGACCACGAGAGTATAAAACTCTAAGGCCAATATTTTCTGTACCTCACTGAAATATACAAAATATACAAAATGCAAAAACATGAAAATCGAATTTCATATTTATGAAAATATAGAAACAAGGAAAAATATTTATGTAAGGATATGGAGTGAAGATTAAATCTTGGGGAAATGTAAACCAAAATTTCATGCATCGAACCTAGAAGACGACCATAGCTTGATAGACCCTTTATTGGAACCTGAGCTAGAGCCTTTCCGACCACTCAACCCCGATCTGACTCGCTCTGAGAGAAAGCTACTACTGTGTTCAAGTGTGTTTTATAGTTCTGAGATCCTTCTAGTATGTTTTGTGAAAATTAATCTCTATGTGACTGGTGATCCGTCTGTCAAGTTCCTGTTTTAATGACAGTGGAATCTTCTTCACGTCCCCGCTCACATGTCATCAATGACACCTGTTATTGGGTAGAACCATTGTCCAGCCTGTTCCCTTCTGTGACAGCCGAAGCACCGTCTAGGTGCCTGGGAAGGTTGTCCCTATTTTCCTTCCCCTCTTGAATTTTTTGCTACTAATTTGGTAGCTGATTTCTCTGCAGGTTCTACAGCTGGGGAGCCTGGATTACGCACCTGGATGCCCTTATCTGGTATGTTGGTGGGAATGAGTTTGCTGTGGGTGACTTGCCTCTTCATCGTCCCTCCCTAGTCCAGATCATCAGATATAATCTCACCTGCTCCTACTGTGGCCCCATACTTTTCAGGTATATGTCTATTAGTTGATGATAGCAACGGCAGTGACTGGTGAAGAAGAACCTGATTCAACAAATTGCAGGTGGAGCACTGGAGTCAGGCGTACTGTAAGGTGTTGGAGAAACAATTAATGTTAGGCGTAGGAGTGGAAGAGACAAATTCCAAGGCTTGTTTCGTTAATGTGGTCATAGATCTTTCCCACTGTGGTTGCCAAAAGAAACGTTGAATGAAATTTCAGTTACGGTGTTTCGAGCCCGTCTGCCTTTTATAACTCATCGTACTAACAGATTTTCCATCATTAAGTTTGCTGTTGCGTGAACCACAGTTGAATAGTATCTACGCCATCAACAGTGCCAGAATCAGAGCTGACAAATGAAATATACTTTTCCCCTATTGTACCAACACAGTTTAAAAATAAACTAATATACTTAGAAGCTCCTGAAAATATTCCCTTTTACCGAAATAACTTGGGCTGAAACCTTACAACACAGCCTAAGAATAAATTTAGTTTATATGATTGGGGTTACTGAGGCATCTTAAATACTTCCTGTTTGTGAAGCCGACTAGTTTCTGGTACACATGAAATTTCCTGTCCTTGCATACTGTGTACAGCCCAGGAATTGAAAGATACCTGACCTGCTGTGTAATCCACAAAAGTGAATTGAAGATATAACCTGACCTGCTGTGTATCCACAAAATGAATTGAAGACTATTCCTGACCGCTGTGTATCCACAAAAGTGAATTGAGATATACCTGACCTGCGCGTATCCACAAAAGTGGAATTGAAGATGATACCTGACCTGCTGTGTATCCACAAAAGAAATTGAAGATAAACCGACCTGCTTGTATCCACAAAAGTGAATTGAAAGATAAAACCTGACCTGCAGCGATCCACAAAAGTGAATTGAAGATATTACCTGACCCTGCTATCCCCAAAGTGAATTGAAGATATACCTGAACCTGCTGCGTATCCACCAAAGTGAATTGAAATATACATGACCTCTGTGTATCCACAAAAGTTGAAATGAAGATATACCTGACTTACCTGCTGCGTATCCACAAAAGTGTGGCATTGCAGATATACCTGACCTGCTGCGTATCCACAAAAGTGAATGAAGAAATACCTGACCTGCTGCGTATCCACAAACGTGAATTGAAGATAATACTGACCTGCTGCGTATCCACAAAAGTGTAATTGAAGTATAACCTGACCTGCTGCGTATCCACAAAAGTGAATTGAAGATATACCTGACCCGCGGTGTATCCACAAAAGTGAATTGAAGATATACCTTGACCTGCTGCGTATCCAAAAAAGTGAATTGACAGATATACCTGACCTGCTGTTATCCACAAAAGTGAATTGAGATATACCCTGACCTGCTGTGTAAATCCACAAAAGTGAATAGAAGATATACCTGACCTGCTGCGTATCACAAAAGTGAATTGAAGAATACCTGACCTGCTGCGTAATCCACAAAAAAGGAATTGAAGATAAACCTGACCTGCTGTGTACCACAAAAGTGAATGAAGATATACCTTTACCTGCTGCGTACACAAAAGTGAATTGAAGATATACACTGCCTGCTGCGTATCCACAAAATTGAATTGAAGATATACTGACTTGCTGCGTATCCACAAAATGAATTGAAGATATACCTGACCTGCCTGCGTATCCACAAAAGGAATTGAAGATATACCTGACCTGCTGTTGTATCCACAAAAGTGAATTGAAGATATACCTGACCTTCTGCGTTCCACAAAAGTGAATTGAAGATATACCTGACCTGCTGTGTATCCACAAAAGTGAATTGAAGATATACCTACCTGCTTGTAACCACAAAATGTAATTGAAGTTATAACCTGACCTGCTGCGTATCCACAATAAGTGAATTGAGATATACCTACCTGCTGCGTATCCCCAAAAGTGAATTCAGAAGAAATACCTGACCACGCTGTGTAATCCACAAAGTGAATTGAAGATATACCGACCTGCCTGCGTTTCCACAAAAGTGAATTGAAGATAACCTGACCTGCTGCGTATTCCCACAAAGTAATTGAAAGATATACCTGACCTGCAGTGTTATCCACGAAAAGTGAATTGAAGATATATCTAGACCTGCTGCGATCCCAAAAGTGAATTGAAGATATACCTGTCCTCTTGTGTATCCCACAAAGTGAATTAAATATACCTGACCAGCTTGCGTATCCACAAAAAGTGCAATAAGATAATACCTGACCTGCTGCGTATCCACAAAATGAATTGAAGAAAACCGACCTTCTGCGTATCCACAAAAGTGAATTGAAGATATACCTGACCTGCTGCGTATCCACAAAAGTGAATTGAAGATATACCTGACCCTGCTGCGTATCCACAAAAGTGAATTGAAGATATCTACCTGACCTGCCTGCGTATCCACAAAAGTGGAATTGAAGATATCCTGACCTCTGCGTTTCCACAAAAGTTGTAATAGCTTAAGACAAGAACTTGACATGAATATAATCTTGCTATTTACGCGATGCGAGGCCATTACTGAAGAAAAAGTTTGAAGATTACAATGCAATTATGAGAGAGAGAGAGAAGAGAGAAGAGAGAGAAGAGAGAGAGAGAGAGAGAGAGAGAGAGAGAGAGAGAGAGAGAGAAAGAGAGAGAGAGAGAGAGAGAGAGAGAGAGAGAGAGAGAGAGAAGAGAGAGAGAGAGAGAGAGAAAGAGAGAGTAGAGCGTAAACCTCAACCCAATTTAATTTTTTAATTGAAAGGTGTCTACATCGGAATACGACATGAATAATAAATTCATAATGATAGCCCGAAAAATACAAAAAGATACTAAAAATAAGAATAAAAAGACATGTTTTGTGATAAGAACACTCACACTATGTGCGTAACAAGTGTTCAGGCGATATATTTTGAGAGTGATTTTGACCAGTGTCAACATCAGATTCACCAACAATAAAGTCTTGTAAAATACAGAAAAGAATTTCTATGATTTTTTGATAAATAACGAAGCTGGAATGCAGTTACTAAGTAACATCCCAATAACTGCGGATAAAGAAATAATGTGGTTTATGCCTCCAGCTGCCCTATAAATTATTCTCAAACATTTTGCATAGAAATGATTTTTTAAATAAAACAAATAAATAGTAAATAGTGGAATAATTATCCACCAAAATACAGTACAATGGTAAAATGCGCTATTATTTTTTTTATTTGAAATTGAATTCCGTCCAAAATTCCGTAAATTTCCGATAAATCGGCTCCGAAAAGTCGTAAACACAAGATTGTAATAAATAAAATATTCCTTAGATTAGGTACTATTAATTAAACAAAAAGTCGTATCCTGTGTTTTATGGGACTTACACCGAGGCAACCAGAGCAAGGTATATTACGCCTGTCATAAACATCACGCAAGATGGAGATTATAATTAGTGTCGAAATCCGTTGTAGTTGTAATACTAACATATTTTTTTAAAGGGATCGTCCGTAAGTTAGTGGAAGGTCTCGGTCAGAATAACGAAAGTTAGAGTAAGTGGGTCAACTTATAGCTAAGACCCGCGTCAGGAAACACTTGTCCTGTTATTCTGACAAATCTTTCTTCCCTAACCAAAGCAAGGTCATCATCAGGCACCCCTCAAGGAGGTTCCTTGACGTTGGTGTAGGGACTCTTGATCTAAGGGAGCTGTGCTCCGGTTTCCTGAATATGGGGGAGCCTTAACCCTTGCATCAACCCCTCCCTCCTCCCACAGGCGTCTGTTGTAATTCCTAACCGTTTAGCGCTCCCCATGATTATAATAATAATAATAATAAATAATAATATAATAATAATAATAATAATAAAAATAATAATTATAATAACAGTATAGTAGCATTAATAATAATAATATTAATATCAGCAAGCGTTTCAGCATAGTTCTTTTAGCTGCTGAAGCCTTCAAAGGTTATCGGTTCAGGGTAGCTGGAGTTACTGTTACAATAGGAGTTAATTCCATGTCTGGCTGCGTCAATTATTCCAGCATTACTCACTCTTCATCTCCTCTTCCCTTGTGATCCACTGCTGAATCCTCACCCTGTTGTCATCCCCTAACACCATCCATTCCAACCAGATCCTCGAGCTCCGTGAAGTGGAATCTAACGATCCAGTCTGTGGGCCCCACCCGCTTGAATCAGCGTAGAAAAGTCAGTAACAAGAAAATGAAACTTTTAAGCAATTGATTAAATAAACGCTGTTCCAAGTCTCGATTTTCAGAATCCCCAGCGCCTATACAGTGATCTCCATTACATCTTACTTTATCGTTATTCTCCTCCTCCCCATCACTTCTCTTCCTCCCTGATAAGTCATATAAAAAAAAAAACTGCAAGGACGGCGTGGGAGACGTTTTGGGCGAAGAGCCGCTTTAAATGAAATCCATTGTGAACACCGACTCATTTTTAAATGGGCATATTATTGTGTTGTTCCGTTCTTAGCGTGGAGAAGCTGTCCTGCTTGGATAGTCAGGCGTGTAATTCATGTCAGTTAAGAGAGAGGGAGAGAGAAGATAGCTCAAGGAAAAAGTTCGTAGGAGAGAAACTAATCTTATGTGAACTTCTACTACTATTTAGAGGTGCCCCGTGGGTCTGATGTGCATAACTTCTCGCTTCACACGGTGAGGGTCCGGGTTCGATACCAGGCCAAATGAAGTGGAAACATTGGACGTTTTCCTTACACCGGTTTTGTCTATGTTCACCCATCAGTATGAAATGGGTACCTGTGTGTGGGTCGCATCCCTGGGACAAAAGCTGATTTAATTTGTCCGATATACTCAGTATTACAAACGGCTTTCTATACAGTAGTATGTCACTGACGTCAGCTAAGCCTGTAACCTTGCCATGTACTTGTAAGTAATAAAGATATTATTCATAATTATTATTATATTATTATTATTTTATTATTATATATTATTATTATTATTATTATTATTATTATTATATTATATGTAATTCCCTACCCCCCTGTGAGTGATCCGAGAAGGTAACCCGTAATTATTTACCTAACCCCAGCTCCCTGTGCCTCACTGCACGCTAATGGAACAGTACAGAGTGCGGCATAAGTTGATAATGTAGTTGAATATTAGCTTCGAGGATCTGAAAAGAATTAAAAGAAACATTTGTCAAAGGAAAACAAATATTCAAATTCCTCAATAAAAGCATTACATGAGGACAAATACAAATCAATATTATTTTTTTTTCCAATTTCCTTACAAAAAAAAAAGCAACTGGAGCCTACACAAGCTAAAACTAATCTAACTTTTCAATTAAACAGTGACGAGTTTTTCATGAAAGTACAGAAGTAAAGCAAGGTTTATGTAAGCTTATTGCTCATACCCTACAATGTTGAACAAGGTTCTTAAGGACACATAGATGTTATAGACACATGATGTTATAGACAAAGGATATTATAGACAATAGATGTTATAGACACATAGATGTTAATATGACAGGTAGGAGTATAAGCTAGACACATAAATTTTATAGACACATAGATGTTATAACACATAGATGTAAAGACACAGTGAGATGTTGTTGATAGACACATGGATGTTACAGGACATATGGATTATTATGGACACATGGATGTTATAGACACATAGACGTTATAGACATATGGATATTAATGACACATGGATTTTAGATCAATGGATATTAAAGACACATAGATGTTATAGACACATAGATTATAGACACATGGATGTTATAGACATATGATATTATAGACACATGGATGTTATAGACACATAGATGTTATATGACATATGGATATTAATAGACACAATAAATGTTATAGACCACATAGATGTTATAGACATATGGATATTATAGACCAAATGTTATAGAACATAGATGTTATAGACAATAGATGTTGATTGACCGTAAAAGAACATTAGGTTTTAATTTAACCTAGAATAATCAAATAAAGTCCAACACTTACTTATATCTGATCGTAAGAGACTTTCTACAGTTATTTCACAGATACATTTGATTAGTAAACTTGTCAACACGATAACTTACAACGAGCTAACAATACCAGAGATGTGTCCCTCGAGGTGAACACATCACACCACTAAAAATTAAGTTGACAAAGATGCATATTTTTCAGTTATTACACAGACTCCAACAAAATTTTGTGTCCTACAACACCTAAACCCATGCAAACCCACCATTTCATACGAGGAGTATCAACCATGAAAATTGATGCTGTTCACAGTTTGTATTACGCAATAATTGGGTGGAAAGCGCTAAAACACAAGGAACACTTGGCGACTGTTAAATCGGAAGCCAACTAATGCAATAAGGTAAACATAATACCTATTTCAAAATGGTAACTACCCACGGTCCAACATTAATATATCAACTTTCTCTCATGTAGGAGACATCAGTCTTGAAAATTAATAGCAGATCGTAGGAGGACTATCTCAGCTATCATATAAACATAATTTGGGAATGACCTCTGGTGTAATACTGTATAGAGCAACCACTTACGCAGATAATACATAATCTTGACAAGATACATTACACGAGAGTTTGAAAATTTGAAGCCAAATGAAAGGCGTTTCGAGTAACAAACTAAATTTGGTGAGAGAACAACGAAAATATTGCAGAGTATTTTGGGAATAAAGTCAAGTTAACCCTGATTAGCTAAATTTAGCAAATACCACATAATTTTTTTATCAGTGTAATTTTGTTATAACGTTGCATCTAAAATTCTCTACAAATCAGCAAGAAATAAATTGATTTTCATAAACAGGAACAGGTTGGACTCTAATCATGACAGTGATGGCTAACACTCATAGAGCATGCGTTTAACCACTGGGCCAGCTGGTTCTAATAAATACATCCAGCTTTTTTG
>NW_026506731.1:0-20395 GCF_026875155.1 Cherax quadricarinatus
CAGTGGACAGAAGAGTAGAGCTAACCCAGTATTTTGATTTAAAAATTTTATTATGTTGTGCATTTTTTAAGGGTTTTCCAATGGTGGAACACCAGCCACAAAAAAAAAAAAATCCCGGAATCTTGTGAAATCCCCCAACCATTAAAACTGAATGTGTTTACATTATTTTAATGTCATGTCTAATATTAAGCAGTGGTAAGCTTTAGTTTTAAACCCCCTTAAAAAACGTCCAAACTTTTAAAACGTTTTTTTAAAACATTTCAAAGTACGAAAAAAAAATTAGATCTTTTTTTTGTTTTTTTTTACATTTGAAAAGTGAAAAAAAATTTTTGATCTACGTTTTTTTTTTTGTTATATTTTGAAAATAGAAAAAAAAAACGTATATTACTTTTGGGACCCTTCCATGTGAACATAGCCCGTTTGGACAGTTTAAGGGAAAACCTGCCCAAAATGCTCAGGCATGTTGGGGTTTTTCTATATAAGAACATAAAACATAAGAAAGAAGGAACACTGAAAACAGGTCTACGACCCATGTGGAGCAGGCCCAAATTCTCCCCCCAATTAAACCAATGACCCACCCCCAATTAGCCCAATGACCCCCCCATCTGGCACGTCCCTAAGGACGGGGAAACTGCACCAAACCCGCATACAAGCTTCAGTCCAACTCACACCCACCCCCCCCACTCATGTATTTATCTAACCTTTTTTTAAAACTACAAACGTTTTAGCCTAAAAACTTACTCGGGATTTTTTTCCCTAACCCCACAACCTTTTACCAAACCAATGTTTTCCCATATCCTTTCTAAATCTAATTTTTTTTCCCAACTTGAAACCATTGCTGCAGTCCTGTTTTGGGGAAATTTTTTTTAGCATCATTTAAAACCCCCTTTATTTACTCCTTTTTTCCCATTTATACCCCCTCAATCATTCCCCCCTAATTAAAACGCCTTTCGGAGAGTCCAATTCAGGGCCCTCAGTCTTCCTCATAGGGAAATCCTGAACAGGGGACATTTTTTATCCCCTCTGTACTTTCCAGAGTTTATATCCATTCTGTAATATGGTGACCAGAAACTGAGCGGGATATCTAAAGGGGGCCAAACCAAGGATAAAAGTGAAGAAAACCGAGGATTCTATTATTTATTTTTCTAGATATGAAGCCAAGAATTTCTTTTAGTTTTTATCGCAACACTAATGCCTGTTGTCTTGGTTTTAATACTGCTAACCAAAAACTCCTAAATCCTTTTCGCAATCAGTATATTAAGATCTACATCATTTATTTTATATGGGGCATGGTTATTTACCTGCCCCACTTTTTAGAACTTTTCTTTGTAAATATTAAACTGATTGCCCCTTCCCCGCCCATTCCCATCATCTTTTTAAACACCTGGAGGCTTGTCATGCCCCTATGGTTAACCTCCTTTAATATTACATTGGGGTTATTTCCTTTAATAGCAAAATTGGAAAGAACGCCCTTGTATTTTTAAGGCTAATTCTTGTTACAAAATCATAATTGTTAATATGGCCATGAAAAGTTTAATTGGGGGTAAGTAACCTGCCTGCCCCCGGTGGGGTGTATGGTTAGCCGTGATTTCGAGGGTTATCCCCCCCTTCCCCCCCCTTTAGTTAAACTACTCACTGAGTGTTGGTGATCACATCACTTGCCCCTTTTTCCTGTATCTCAAGGTTGGGACGAGCAGTGAAGAAGTAGCCCCAACGAAACACTACTGCCCCTGGTAACTGGCCCAAGGTTTTTTTTACCCCGGCCTGGACAAATTCGTTTTATTCTGACTGCTTCCAATTGGGAAACAAGATTTTTAACAAAAGTAATCCCCATTTATATATAGTTATATCTGGATCCCTCCAATCGCTGTTATAAAGCCTTTTTATTACATGGCCCCCCGTACGAACCCCTTGCATAGGAACATTCCGATAGCGAACGTTTTGATGCAAAAAATTTTGCCCCGCATAGTGACAAAAACCCCTCACAAACTTCGCCGAAAACGCGCCCATTGCGGCCTCAGCCGCCTCACATGTGCCGCCTGCCCCCTTTGTTTACCCTAGCCTCCGCGGAAAATTTTCAAGATACACTCGGAAATTTCGATTATTACAGTGTTTTGGTTCGTTTGTTGAAAAAAAAGTGACCATGGGCCCCAAGAAAGTTTCTAGTCCCAAAAACCCTTGGTAAAAGGGTGAGAATTAGTATGGAAATTAGAAAGATTTTAAAGGGGTTTGGGGCAACCCCTGAAACCCCTTCCATTGGGGAATCCTTTTGTCCTACTTCAAAAAATTAAAGGGGAAAATTGTGCACATGGGTTAAACTGAAAACCTTTTTGGATGAAAATCCCCCTGACACAGCTGTTGAAGGGGGCTGGGCATTTCAATGAAATTTTTAGGGCCCCATTTTAGACAAATGAAAAAGGAAGGGAGGTACAGAGCTCTATGGACAGAAAAAGTCCAGTGACTCTAAAGGGTGGTCCTATGGCATTAAAAAAAAAGGGAAGAAACCCCCGGAAAAAAGGGATTGCCTCCCAAGTTTTAAAGGGAAGGGTTTCCCCCTTCTAAAACACAAACACCTCCTCCCCTCCCCCCATCCCTCAACATCACCAGATCTTCAAAAAAAAGTAATGTTGAAATTTGTCTCCCTTTTTTCAGTTGTGTGACAAAATTTAAAATTTTTTTGGGGTAAAAAAATTTTTTTTTTCATATTTTTGGGGGCTTGCAGGGTTTAATTTTATTTCCATTTTTTCTTATGGGAAAAATTAATTCGCAAGCGAACATTTCGCATAACGACCGCCCTCTTGCAGGGATTAAGTTCGCATGGGGGGGTCCACTGTATTTTGGATAATATAGAAAAAAAACTTGCATTCTTAACTTATATAGATAATTAAAAATTTTATTCTGGCTTTTGTTGTATTTTAAATATACTTAATTAAAATTAGGCATTCTGGAGGATCACTTTTTTACTCAAACCTCTCTGACCAAATTTTTATGCCTAAAAAAAAGGGAAAATAGGGTTTAAATATTTTGGAGGTAAAAAGGGGGGGCCTGTTGGGGCCAAACACTGAATTTCCTTTAAAATAATATAGAAATGGCAGAGAGGTTTGAAGATATAAAAAAGGGAGAGTTTACAAATTTTGAACTTCAATTTGTTGGCAATTAGCACAATTTGGGGCAAAAATACACAGGCTTTTCATGCCCGACGTCAATGAAAAAACAAAGCCCTTTTTTTCCAGATCGGGATCCAAGACTGAAAGGAAAGCAATTTTCCCTTCCTTTTTTTGAATTTTTACTACGACCCCCGAGGCCAAAACTACGCGTAACAACCCCTACGGGAGCGGGGACAGCCCTTTCCCGATACTCGGAAACACTACGCGCTACGACTCCAATTCCATCCCCAAGGACTATAGGGGAACAGAACTCCATCGGGCTAAAGAAACCGTTCCAGGAAAACCCCTTTTACAGATGTTTTAAAACAGAAAAAGAGGAAGTCCTTTTGGAAAATGAACACTTTCCACCAACTCTTTAGCCCTTTTGACTACTATTAAATCAAAGGGAGAATTTCGAACTCTAGAACGTTTTTTTTATCGCTTCAAAACCTCCTTTTAAAACCCCCCGAGAAATTTAAAAAAGGGGAATTTTAAACGGAATCTTTGCTTTTAAAGGGGAAGTACTGGGGAAGAAAAAGATTCGAGTAATATGTAACAACCCCTTCTTGCCCTTAGTAAAGCACCTCTTTGATGCCTAAATTTTCTGAGGATAATTTAGTTTCTTTTTTTTCGAGGCATTTCGAAAGTCAGGAAAAGGTGTGCAAGGGCCTCCTAAATTTTGGGGCGTTTTAATACATTCATCTTTAATAGGAAAAGCCCCCAAACCAAACTGAAAACTTCCCCTTTAAATATTTATTATACTCGGGTAAAAGATTGTCTTCTGAAAGCTTATGATTTATTACCTGTCAGTTACTTGAAGATTTTTAGAACTCTGAAGAAATATCCTCAGCAGTCTTGGGGGGCTTTGCCGGGAAAAGCTCTCTGCTTTCGAGCTTTTGGCTAGGGCCGGGGACCGCCTCAGTCATCCTTTCCCAGCTTGATTTTCTGAAATTTTTTTAAATATTTTCCAGAGAGGGTTCATATTTTATCTTTTGACATTCCATAAAAAAACTTTTAAAATACTGCCCCCACGCAATCACTTTGAATTTCCATGTTAACCACAGAATGCTAAGGCCCCGGAAAAGAAATCTACCTCCCAAGGGGTTTTAGTTCAAGATTGACTACTGGGAAAAGCTCCAGCGCGAACCTTTCAAGTGTTTTCAGAAAAAAAAACGGGTGGAACGGCTTTTTCTCGGGCATTACCCTAAAGATCAATTCCCATTGTGCCTTTTTTTGAAAAAAAGTTAGGTCATAACATCCCATGTTGGCATAAACAGCGGGAAGATAAAACCCAACCAAGAGGGAGATATCCACTCGGTAATAAATTCCCTGGGAAGTATGAAACTCTGGATGATGAATCTTACCTTTCCAGGCCTGGGTTAGCAGACTTTTAATAGAGACTTTACACGCAGTGCTTCAGAAGAAAAGGTCCGATAGCTATGAACCCTATTTTTCTCAGGGAAGTTCGGATTGAAAAGAAGGTTAGTAAACATACGCCCTTTCAAATTTACTGGAGCATCCTTCTTTATTAAGAAAAACTGGAAAAAGTTACCTCTATAATGAACCCCGCTAGACGATATTAGAGGTTTACGGGGCACAAAAATAAAGTCCCTATTAAAAGGATTTTGTAGAACTGCCTGGTAGGTGGGCGGATCAATGTGGGACTTCAGATAAACCTTTTCCCTTTGCCGGCGTGGATCTATTAATCGGGAACGAAATTGAAAATTGGAAAATCCCCAAGAGCCTCTGGTTTTGATAACCTGTGATGTAAAATTATGCATTAGAAGCCTCTGAGGCAGGGGGTAGATTTTTTTCCCCCTTTAAAGGGTCACCAAGCCCTGTAAGAAACTCTAAAAATGTGGATATTCAACAGCCTTTAGAATGTCCGATAAATTTGTTTGAACTTCCTGTTAGCGAAACAAATTTAGTCGAGACCCACAGGTACAAAAATTTTAAACCAGCCCCGCGACCCAGCTAGAAAATGTAACAAAGAAGAATTTCTTTTAAAACTCTAAAGGACGATAAAATTTAACCAAAAAGGGTAAGAGGAAGGTTACCTTTTAGATGAAGACGTTTCTTTGGAAGAAAATAAGATAATGATTCGAGTTCAAAAAAGGGAAAATTTTAGGGTGCCATCGTCCCTTACGTAATATGGTATTTGAATAGACTGATAACCACTGGGAGGGATTTAGGGTCTCGTAAGACAGAGAAAAAGATAAGGGAAAAATTTTTTTTGGCCTCAGATGAGGACTTATATTGCTGACAAACTACGGAAAGCCACGTTTTTTAAATAATAGGCAAAAAGGCGCACAATCCCGCGTCTGCCCCTTTACTTCCATAAAAAGTCCTGAAGAACCTTTGGAAGATTATTATTGATTGGTGGACCGTTGCCCGCACAAAAAGGGGTAACCGTATATCTTCACATCATAGATATGGGAACCGGGGATCCTAGCTATCCCAAGTCCAAATTAAATTTCCCGAAATAAGAAGAGCTTAATACCTTCTTTCTCAAGTAGGCCAACCACTGAAATTCAATCTGACCCAAAGGTTCTAATTTTACTCTAAGGTTTTTAAAGAGGCTATGTCTCGATTTGGGGTAAGACAGATCCCTTACAGCATATCACCCCATCACAAAAGGGGTGCTAGAAAAGATTTCCACCAAAACCCCCTTTAAAACACTTTACTAAATTACTTTGACAATTTCTCGGAATGGGACGAAGGTTTACCCTTTCTTCTCTTCGCCCTCCGTGAAGCTGAACAAGAAAGTACAAAAACTCCCATTTTTACCTGATTTTTGGGCATCAGGTACAGGGCCCTAGCCATATTTCGAGATTCTTGGTTTGGGGAGAGAGGACTCTTCATCCCATCCTCTCTTTGGAAAAAACTCTCTCCAAATTAAAAACTTATGCCGTGAATCTGACAGAAGCCCAAGCCAAAATGAAGAAATCTTACGACCAAAAGGTAAAACCGTTCAATTTTTTCCAAATGAATTTTGGTTATAAAAACTTAATTCCAGGGGCATTCTTTAAAACCTAGAATTTTTGGGGCCTATGAAAAAGTAACAAAAAAAATGAGGGGAATTATTGGTCCCTGAACCAGGGGCGTCGTAAAAAATTTAAAAGGGATCACATAGATAACTTAAAAGAAGTCAGTCTAGCCTTCTCCCTACATTTTTCCCCCTATTCAACCTACATCCACTGAAATAAGGAATACACCGAAAAGGGGAAAAAGAAATTAACTACATAATTTTGAAGTTTTAAAAAAACTAGACCATTCCCGGGAAATTCTTCCTACCCCCAAAAATCTCAAAAAAAAGGTTTAAAACACTAAAAATAACTCCATCTTCAAAAATATCCCATCCTTTTACATTTGGGTTCCACTATTTAATGTTAGAAGAAGTCCAAAAAAAGCAACCCCTTACCCGGGGCCTCCTGCTAAGCAAAAATTAATTCAACAGGAAATAAATACATTACTGGGAAAAAATTTTGATAAACCCATTTTGGCACCCCGGGCCTTTCCCCCGTTTTTGGTCCCAAAACCCGGGTACCGTATGCCTATGCACGGGTTACCCAAAGTAAACTCAGTCACCAAACCAATGGGTTTCCATTACCAGGATTGATGATTTAAAAGATGCTTAGCCGGTGCCCAAATTTGTGACCAGTTTAAATACGAGAGGGATTACCAGGGCCGTTACTCCTAGGCCCAAAAAATTTCCGGGGTTTTGGTTAAAATGGTATTTCGATAAGGGTTTTCCCTTTTGGCTTGTGTAACGCCGCCTCCACTTTTCCGAGAATTATGAACATTTTGTCCAACCTTTAAAGGTGTAGGGCATACTTGATACCTGGGGGTTTTTAGGATGATTGGGATCTCATTTAGAAAGATTAGGCCCAAATACTGAAGCATTTCAGAAAACAATTTCACTGTAAATTTACAAAAATGTACTTTTGGTAAAGCCCCCGATTAAAATCTGCTTTAAAAAAAGGGGAAGGGACTTTTCCCCCGACCAATTAAAGGTCCAAGCTATTTTTTAAAATTTTCCCACCCCAGGACAGGAAAGCCCCCCAAAGTTTTTGGGGGCTACTTATTAAGGCGTTTTTGCCCAAAACTTTGCTCAAATTGCCTCCCCCTGACTGATTGACCACCAAAATATAAATTTAATTGGACGAGAATTTTTAACAACTTTTAAACGTTTAAAAGTTTCCTTTCCTCCCCCCCATATTTTCGTGCACCCATTTCCAAATTCCTTTTTACCCTCCATGTTTATGCCCTGATGCAGCAATAGGTGCGTCTTATTGCAATCCTTCCAAAACTGTAATGTATTTTACATCCAATATGTTATTTTTCCTATAAATTGAAAGAATATCAAAAATCTTATTCAACCATAGAAAAAGAAGCCCTGGCTTTAGATTGTCCTAGAACACTTTGACGTATACCTCGTTTTACTCCTCATGTATAAATTTTACTCAGACCATAATCCTCTAACTTTTTATAAATTCATGAATCAAAAAATGTTAGAATATTACGCTGGGCTTTAAAGGGCCAAAAACCCTTACCGGTCTCCATTTTTCACATAAAGGGTTCGAGCAACTGTTGCCGATGCTCCTCTCGCTCCTAATATATTGCCTAACTACGGAAATTCTTTGCAGTCTAAGTGTTTCTGGTCCAGTTCTAGCAAGTGGATGATAACCCTTGAAGATGTACCCCATCCCTAACCAGCTGGTTTGGGTTTTTTCTACACCATCAGCATCTTAAACGCCAAAATTTTTTGCTTGTGGCCGGGGTTCATGCCCCCTTTGGTTTAACCTTCCTTTAATATTAATTGCGGGTTTTTTCCTTTAATAGCTAAATTGGAAAAAGAACTCCTTTTATTTATTAAGGCTAATTCTTTTACATAAATCATAATTGTTATAGGCCCTGATAAGTTTAATTGGAGGTAAAGTAACCTGCCCCGCGCCCGGTGGCAGGATGGAGCCGGGGTTTGGATGGTTTTACCCCCCCTCCCCCCCCCCCCCCCTTTAGCAACTACCACTGGTGTTGGTGATCCCCACGTGACCCCTTTACCTGAGCTCAAGGGGGAGGGACGACAGGAAGAAAATAGAAACCAAAGAACACTCCCTCGCCGGGAAACTGGGCCCAAGGGGTTTAAAACCGGCCGGGGCATATCTGTTTTATTCGATGTTCCCAATTGGGAAAAAAAAGACTTTATACATTAAAGAATCCCATTATAATTTTTTTAATCTAGGATCTCCCCTAATGTCGTTAAGAAAGCCTTTATATATTTTGGTAATATAGAACAAACTTGCTTTTTAACTTATATCGATAATTCGTATTTTATTTTCTGGCTTTTGTTTATTATGAAAATACTTAATTTAAAATTTGGCATTCCGGAGGATCCATTATTACTCTAACCTCTTTACCAAAGTTTTTTTTCCTAAAAAAAAGGAAAAAGTGGGTTACAAACTTGGGTGTAAAATGCTTAGTGTCCCCCTTTGAATTAACGACGGGCCATTTTGGGGTTTTATCAGCAAAATTTTCTTATGTCGCTATTTATTCCCCATCTATGCCTTTTGTAAATTGTGGCAAAAATTTGGGGCCCCAAAACGACCCCCGAGGAAAACCGCTTTTTGGGCATGCCCCCATTTTAAATTTTTCCCCATTTAATGCAAACCTTTTGTACTATTTGTCACCTGCCCCTACCCCGGAAAAAAATTTTTCCATTCCGTGTGCCTTAAGTTCCTCAATAGTCTCGGTGGGAACTCTACGAAAACCCTTACTAAATCCATATCTACATAATATCTATTCATTACCATGATCTACCTCCTCAAACACCTTAGTGAAAAAAGTTAGTAAATTCGAAAGACAGGAATGCCCCTTTGTAAAACCATGTTGAGATTCATTAATCAATCTGTGCCTGTCAAGTTGGCTATGAATTGCTTCGGCAATTGATTCTATAAATTTTCCCACTATGGAGGTAAGGCTTATTGGTCTATAGTTCGAAGCCAAGGACCTGTCACCTGCCTTGTAAATAGGTATTACATTTGCCATTTTCCACTTATCAGGCACTCTGCCAGTTTGTAGTGATATGTTAAAAAGATTAGCCAAAGGTATGCTAAGTTCCTCTTTACATTCCTTTAACACCCTTGCAAACAGTTCATCAGGACCTGGGGATTTGTTAGGTTTTAGTTTCTCTATTTGTCTGAGGACCATGTCACTAGTTACCGCAATCATACATAGTTTATCATCCTGTTCTACATAATCTATTATTTCAGGAATATTGCTAGTATTTTCCTGGGTGAAAACTGAGAGGAAGTAGGTATTTAGAATTTCACACATATCCTTATCACTGTCAGTGATCTGACCAGAGTTACTCTTAAGTGGGCCAATCTTGTCCCTAATCTTACTTCTGTATACCTGAAAGAATCCTTTAGGGTTAATCTTTGAATCCCTTGCGACCTTAGCCTCATAATCCCTTTTTGTTTTTCTTATTCCTTTATTTCTCTCTTTAATTGAATATATTGATTTCTTAACTGCCCATCCCCTCTTTTGATACGCCTATATATGCCTCTCTTTTGACCAATGGGATGTTTTAATCTATTGTTCATCCATTTGGGATCATTTTTGTTAGATCTAATTTCCCTACTCGGAACAAAAGTTGTCTGTACTTTATATTTTATAACATGCAAATCACACATTGTATATTATGCAAAGAAAAAAAAATTAATTTAATTTAAAGTAACGAGTGGGTTACGTTCCTGAAAACTGCCATGTAATACAGTACAGTACTAACTAGACAGAAGAGCATATGGGGAAAATTGGGTTACATTCCTTGGATGTCCAAAAAATAGGCTAAAGCAAAAAAAAGTCAAATAACTTTATCTCAGCTTAAATTCTGGTAACTGATATAAAAATAACTGGAGAGGATTGATATGGCCTAATTAGATTGCTACAGTTCTTGTGTTGAAGTTGATGTAGAGTTGTCACAAGTTGATGGTTGTACTGGGGTGCTCAAGTATTACGTAATGCATCTCTCTGTTTTGCATGCAGTAGTCAGGTCTTGATTAGTGCAAATAATGAATCCTGCAAAGTGATCACATTATTTGAATTTACACTGTTCAAACTTTGTAATTTTTGTGGACGATTTGAAAAGTTTGGAGGAAAACTAGCATTAACTGATTTCACACTCAATTGAAATGTGCATTTACCCAAAACCCGACTGCACTTTATACAGCCATGATAAAGCTTATTCTACTTCAGCCCCACCTTTGGGAAAAAGGGTTTTAAAATGTTTTTATCCTGTACCTCGATCGCTAGCTATCATTCACACACTGAGGTCGGGGGTCGATCCCCCGTATGGTTGGAAAACATTAGGATGTGCTCCCTAAAACACTGCCATCCATATTTACCCCCTTATAAAAAAGGGGGAAACCCGGGTGTTAGTCGACTGTTTTGGGGGGCGCATCCTGGATAAAATTGAGCTTAATTTACCCGAAATGCCTGCATAACAAGCGGCTTTGTATATAGTAGCATGCATTTGTCAGTAGGCCGATATCTTGTACAAGTACTTGCAGAAATAAAATTTTACAAATTTTTTCTTCAGTTAAAAGTCTGCAAGGCCACTAGCACATGAAAATGTCATTCTTCTACCTCATCCTCCTCTGTTACTGCCCCCCTTCCAGGTTGAGCTGGCACGGGGGAAAATCAAGAGGTTTTTTGTGTCTTGTTTATCTTGTGTTCTGTTGCAAAATCAAGGAAAACTTTTAGTGAAGGGGTTTATATTCGAACTGATTATCCTAAAATAGTAGGCACAGTAGCCATGAGTGAAACTTTTTTGATATTAAGTAAGTTAAAAGTTTTTGAACAGGGGGGGTGATCATCCACATAATGACTTGTTTTTGGGTTATTAATGGTTTTGGGTGATTTGACGGGGTAGACCCCAAAAGCCCCAAATCCCAAACAGGTGAGGTAAGGGTAGTTTAGGGAGTGTATAGTGAAAATATGCTGTTTTGAGGTACTCAGAAAATAAAAAAAAATTTTTAAAGGAGGAGCCTCTGGGACCCCCCACCTTTTTTTCCCCTTTCACTTTCACACATACAGTAAATTTTTCAGTTTATTTAGCTGTACTGTTTTTTTTCAGTCCCCTTTTTTTCCAGCAGGTCTTCTTTTTTTGTCGTTGGTATGAATTTTTTAAACCGCTGTGAGGGGAAAAATTTACAAAAAATTTTTTTGACAATACGTTACCATAAAAAACAGCAGATACCCAGAAAAACCCCACAAAAATTAACCCTTTGGTATTGATCCCAGGGAAAATTTTTCCAATACCCAATAAAAATGAATATTTTCAGCATGATGTTATTTCGATTCACTAAGACAAAAGGGAAAGGGTAGTTTGCATCACATGTGCCCCCACCTAAAGCATATCAAAAACCCCTCAATATTCTTAAAAAACCATCAGTGCCCAAATTTAAACCCCTTTTAAACTGCCCCAAACGTAAATCAAATTTTTGACGCTAGCGCTCCAAACGAAATCTATGTTTGCACACTAGCGCTCCAAACGAATCTATTTTTGCACACTACGCTCCAACTGGGATCTATTTTTTGCACAGCTAGCGCTCCCAAAACATAGAACTGTGTTATTTTTTTTTTAAAATTTAAAAAGCACGTAAAATAAAATGTAAAACAAAGTTTGGGCGTAGGGGTGCAAACCGCAAATCTACGTTTGGACATTTTAAAGGGGTTATTTTCTATCAAACAATCCAGCATGGAAAATTTAAAAAAAAAAAAAATTTTTTCTTTGTAAATTTTAAAAATGTGAAATTTAAAAATTTTTTTGGTTTGCTAAGTAAAAAGAAAGTCACTATCAATCCGGGGCTTTTCGGGCAGACTAACCCAAGTACAGGGGACCCCCGGTTAACGAAAAATTTTTTTCACTCCAGAAGTATGTTCAGGTGCCAGTACTGACCAATTTTTTTCCCATAAGGAATTTTTGTGAAGTAAAATTATCCATTTCAGCCCCCCCCCAACATACACGTACAAACGCACTTACATAAAAAACCTTACAAAATTTGGGTTTGGGCATTCGGGAAATCGTTATCCCGGGGGTCCACGGGGAAACCCATAAAACTACTTAAATAAAAAAAAAGGTAAAATGGTTAACTTTTTTAAAATCCTTTTTAAAAAATTTTAATACTAATAAAAGGGAAAGTCAAGGGGTTTGGCTTATAATAATAATCTTGAATTGTACAAAATTTAAAAAAATACATGAAAATAATGGTTCAAATTTTTTAAATAGACTTAATGTCATTTTATAATATCCAACACATAGGAAACAACACATAGGCACTACACATCAACATTTTCCGGGAAAAAAACTATGTGTAACTTTCTGTGGGACCCCCACCTTTTCCCTTCACATTTTATACGGATAAAAATTGGGGCCCCCTTTTCTGTGCAAAATGATTAATACAGCCGGGCCCTTTTAAAGTGAGTTTCGATTAGTGTAAAAATTAAATTTAAGTGCTATTTTTCCCCCAAATTTCTTAAAAATTGGGGGCCAAAAAAATTACATATAATTTGAAGTGCGAATTTTTGAAAAACCAAATCATTTCACGGCATTAAATTCGTTCACAAACGAGACCTAGATTAGTTTTTCAGTCAAAACGTTGCTTTTTTTCCCAGGGCCGATTAATGGATTCTAGCCATCCATATGGCCGGGTTTCATTATGCCCTCCAGCCCTTGTTTTAGAAATTAGAGATGTAAACCCCACCACATTTCCCACACAAAAAAAAAAAAAAAGTCTACTTTAAACAAAAAAAACGTAACTATAGAAAGCATTTTATGTCTTATTAAATTAATATTTTTAAATAGTGTTTACCCTTGCGGAAATGAAACGTTAGTTTTAAACAAAAATGGCATACATTGTGAGTCAATATATATAAAAGAAAGGGGAAACCCCCCCAAAAAAAAAAAAATCCTACTACGTATTCCGGGCTTAAAACCTTCAACTGTCCAAACATAGATCCATGTTTTAAAGTGCTAGCGCTCCGAACATACAACCCAATTTTTTCACATAAGAAAGCCCGGGAAAACCCAAAAGTAGTCTATGTTTGGAACGCTACAAAATGTCAACGTAGATCAAAATTTTGGGCCTTTAAGGCTAAGATAAAATTTTTTTTGGGATTTTTTAAACCCCCGAGGGTTAGCCACCCCCGGATAACCCCAGAGGGTTTTCCACCCGGATAACCCCCGAGGGTTAAGGGCCCCCCAGGGTAACCCCCGAAAAGAAATCATCATGAGGCCCGTATCTTTTTTTCCCTGTGGTCCTTCAATCTTGGGGGCCCCCCCTTTTGGGGTTTTGGTTGGTTCCCCTTTTCTTGGGGTTGGGGGGGAAAGGGGGGGGGGGCGTTGGGTTGGGGGGGGGGGAATTCCCCCTTTGGGGGGGAATTGGGGGGGGTTTGTACGCCCCCCCCGAAGACCCAAACATTTATAACCCAAGGAAATATTTTTGGGGGAAAGGACCCCAAGGAAATATAAAGGTCCAATGGTTTAAAAACCCCAATAAAAAATTAAAATCCTTTTTGAAAATTTTAAGGGCTAAAAATTAAAAGCCCCAGAAAAGGAAAATTTCAAGGACCCCAAAGGGGGAATTTTAAAAACCCTAAAGGAATTCAAGGGGGCCCCCAAAGGAAAAAAAAAAATTTCCTTTGAAAAACAAGGGCTCCAAAAGAATTACAAAGGGCCCGATGGAATTTCAAAGGGCCCCCGGGTTTGGGAAATTTCAAAACCCAAAAGGAAAACAAAAGGGCCCCTGATTGGGGGAAATTTTGGGCCCCCGATTGGGAAATTAAAAGGACTCGAAAGGAATTACGAAAGGGCCCCCGATGGAATTACGAGGACCCTGAAAGGAATTACGAGGACCCCGGGTGGAATTACGAGGACTCGAGGAAAATTTCAGGACCCTGATGGGGGGGAAAAACAGGACCCTGAAGGAATTTAAAAGGGCCCTGATGGAATTTTCAAGGACTTAGGGGAAAATTAAAAACCCAATGGAATTACGGGGATCCTTTATGGAATTACGAAAGGGCCCGATGGAATTACGAGGACCCGAAAAGGAATTACAAAGGGCCCTGATGGAATTAAAAAGGACCCCCGATGGGAAAATTTCAAGGGGCTCTGATTTTTAATTTTCAAGGGCCCCGATGGAATTACAAGGGCTCCGATGGGAAATTTCGAGGACTCCGATGGAATTAACCCAGGACTCTGAAAAAATTTCAAAGGGCCCCGAAAGGAATTTCAAAGGGCTTTTGATGGAAAAATTCGGGGCCCCCCCTGGGGAATTAAAAAGGGCTCCGATGAATTACGAGGACCTCCGATTAATTACAAGTTACTTTTGGGGTAATTTTTCAAAAATTAATTAGAGGTTTTGGAATTAAAAACCCCGAAGGAATTTAAATAAAACCTGATAAAAAAAAACCCAATAAAAATTACATTCTTAAAATTAATTTAAAATAAATTTTAATTTTAATTTTTTTATAAAATAATAAAAGGGTTTTTAACATAAAATTTTTTATGCTCAAAAAAAAAATACAAATAAAAATTTTACATAAAATAAAATAATTTATACATCAATAAGTTTTTTTCCCTCAATGAAAGTTTTCATACAAGGATTTTATCCCCTAAAAAAATTTCACAAAAAAAATTTTTACACTTTGGGTTTTATGCACAAAAAGGTTTTGGGGGGCCCGGGTGGCCTCCTGGGGGTTGGCCCTTTAAAGCTTTCCCGTACCACGGGGGCCGGGTTTCCGGGAAACCCCCGGGGAAAAATTTTTAAAAAAACTTTCCTTTTTCCCTTTTCCCTTTATACACAATAAAAAATTTTACACTGTTTCCGCAAAAAAGGGAAAAATTTAACCAACAAAGGGGAAAAAATTAAAATCCTAAAAGGGAAAAAAACTTTTTTGGGTTAAAAACCTGGGGTAAATACCCTGGGGAAAAAATCCAAAAAAAATTTTTTTTAAACAAACTTTTTAAAAAAAATAATTCCAAAAATTTAAAAATTTCCAAAAAAAACCTGGAAAAAAAAAAAAAAATTTAAAAAATAAAAATTTTAAAAAAAAGGGCCCTAAAGGGCCAAAAAAAAAATTAACAAAAAAAAATTTTTTTTGGTAAAAAAAATTTTTCCCAAAAAATTTTTTCCTTTTTTTTTCCCCCCGGGGGGACAAAACCCCGGGCGAGCCCACAGGGGGATCATGGTAATGGGGAATGGGGGGGGGGGGTAGGGGTGCCCCAGGAAAAGGGCACCGGGTCTAATTCCCCGGAAACAAACCACCAAAAATAAGAAAAATACGACGAAGTCAGCAACAGTATGGGGACTTTTGATCCTCTGAATTTCACCTTATTTTTTCAGTGACTTCACCTTCGTCCCTTTCGTCCCAAATTTCCCCCCCCCTCATGGGGGGATGACGCCCTTAAAATGTTCAAAGGGGGAAGATTTTTCACCCTCAGCCACAGGTAGGGCCTGACGTCTCCTGGATCACGACAGTTTCCCAGGCCTCAGCAGGGCACGCTGACGTCCCTTTTGACGTCACCCCCCCCTGACGTCCCCTCAGTCACAAATGAAGTCACTTTTACGACTTACCATACTGGCAAACTGACTCCCCCACCCTGGGCGTTTACTCAAACACACTGACGTCCAAATCATACTGACGTTTTTTTTTTTTTTCTCATACTATCCCACTGGGCGTCACTCAAAAGTCACACTGACGGGCCAAAATTTATACGAAGTTTCTCAAACTATCACACGACGTCACTCACACGTCACACTGACGCACTCACACTGTCACAAATGACGTCACCACCCCTGACGTCACTCACATCCCCCACTGACTCCCCCAAACCCCGACGTCACTCAACGCACACTTACGTCACCACCCCGACGTCACTCACAAATGTCACACTGACGTCACCCTAACCCTCACTCACACGTCAACCTGACGGGCACCACCCTGACGTCACCTTTCGCACTCAAAACTGACAACACTCACCCTGACGTCACTCATACTGTCCCCACTGGGCGTCCCCCACCCTACGTCACACTGACATCACCCCACCCTGACGTCCCCCTCATAAATTTTCCCCACTGACGTCACCCCCCCCTGACTCACTCACAATGAAGTTTACACGGGCGTCCCCCACTGACGTCACTCAACAGGGCGTTACTCCACCCCCATATGTCACAGCCTCAACAAAACTGACGTCAAAGGGTTTGCATAAGATGCCCCGTTAGAAAAACGACGTCAAAGGTTTACAAAAAAGGGCATCACGGGTCACATCTATCTGGGGGGTTTTTCCCCTGGGCCAACCCCCCCGGGCCCGGCCACGACCAGGCCTCCTTGTTGGGTCATTTCCCCATCAACCGGCTGTTTTCGCTTGGGCCCTACGTAGTCCAACGTCGAAAACCCCAGCCCCCGGGTGATCCACACTGACTTTTGGTATCTGCCAGCTCCCCCTTGGAAAAACAAACCAAGGGTCTATTTTGGGAATTCCCCTTATGGCTGAATGAAGACTGTTGAACATTTTTGGACCCCGGGCACTTAAATGTGTTTTTCCCCTTAGTGTAAACCCGTACACCCCTACTTTTTACTGGGGATTTTGCATCGCCCCGCCCAAGGGCCTTTTGGGTTTTTTTAGGGAGTGATTTCTGTATGCATATTAGGGAACCCCCTTTCCCCCCAGGGTCTTCCCGGGTAATTATGAAATTTTTTCTCTCGCCTGAGCCCCCGTGAGTACAAGGGCAAATGCTTTTTAGCGCCCCAGTAGTTTTAAGGGGTTTGATGGGGAACTTATATGTGCAGTAAAGGTTTTCTGTACATTCTCTAGATCTTAATTTCCCCCTGCCTTGAAAAGGAGAGTAAAAGCCCTTTAAATATTTTTCCCGCCTAGAGAAACAAGTGATTTTTAAAAAGGGCATCATTACTTACATCTCTTGTCTTGAATGTTTTCATTATCCATCCTATCAGTTTTCCCCAGCAATGTGATAGTGGCATTTTTGTGGTCCTTGAAGGGGAGATCCCAGGGGCTTTCCACTCCCAGGGCCTTTAAAATTACTCTTTTGCTCCCTTGTGTGAATTTGAGTTTGCAGATAAACAGTTCCCAGTTATTTTCCTCAGTTTTTTCCAAATGGAGTAATTGGGAAATTTCTTTATTGAACATCATATTTTTCCCTTTGGCCCCTTGGAAAACTTGGTTTTTTAAACTTCTTGGGGGATTTGCCGTGTCCTCAAAAGATTTACACTCTCATGCTGCATGTGAAATTTATGCAGATCCTAGGATCGGGGGGGGGCCTTTAAAGGATGAAACGGTGCGTGGTTTACATCTCTGTCTATGTCTGATATGAGGATGAGGAATAAAATAGGGGCGAGTACTTGCCTTTTGGAACAGAGCTCTTCACTATAGCAGCTTTTCCCATTTTTCTTTGTTTCCCACTATTCTTTTTTTCGATTGGTTTTGGAAGTTGAAGTTTTATCTTTCCCACTTTGCCAGTTATTCCTTTAGGGACCATTTTGTGTGCATTACACTATGATCGCACTTGTCAAAAGGGTTTTTTCAAAATATGTGCATAACAAACTGTTGTTTGTTTTCCCAAAAGGGATCCCAAGACCTTAACCCTAGTTTGGGCCAGAGTTTTGAGAGGGGAGCGACCATCCCAAAACCATATCATAGTTATCCAGTATTGGAGAGGCAGGAGGACCATCCCAAACCTATCATATGATTCCCCGTATTTTTGAGAGGCAGGGGGCGACCCAACCAAGAAACCCTATCATAGTGGGTCCAGTAGTTGTGAAGGCAGGGGTGATCTCTCTGAAAAACCCTGTTGCCCCCGGGTTTTTGCAATTTTTTTTGGGGGTCCAGGTGGTTTGGGATCCGGGTTTTTAGAAAATCTTCCAAAATTTTTATGAAAGTGGGACGTTAAAGCTATTGGTTCCCATAGTTTTTTAACTACTGCTTTTCTGCCACCTTTATGGGGTGGGGGGAAAACTGTTTTTTTAGTGAATGTGGAATTTCACCCGTTTTTAAGAACCCCTTCTCTTTAACATACTTAGGGCCCTTTAGAGGGGTTTCTTGGGAGTTCTTTAAAGAAACCCGAGGGAAATTTACGAGGACTCTGATGGTTTTACAGGCCCCCTGATGGAATTAAAAGGGACTCTGATGGAATTACAAGGACCCTGAGGGAAATTTACAAGACTCCGTAGAATTACGAGGACTCCGATGGAATTACGGGGACTCTGATAAATTACAAGGCCCCGATGGAATACGAGGATTTCCCAGGAATTCGGGACCCCGATGGAATTACGAGGACTCTGATGGAATTACGAGGACCCCAATAGAATAAGTTAAAATTGCTTGACTTTATTGGGAATTTTAAACATAAATTCTATTTAAGTTTTGTATATAACTATACTCAAAGTTCTCTGATGACTAACCTAAGTTATCCTGCTAAAAAAAAAAACTACAAAAAAAATATCATAAATCAGTAAAACTACATTATACTACATCAATAAATTATTATACATCAATAAAAGTATTATACATCAATAAGATTATTATGCATCAATAAAAGTATATTATACATAAAATAAGATTATTATACATCAATAAAAGTATATTATACATCAATAAGATTATGGTGGCCCGGGGGCCTGGTGGCTAAAGCTCCCGCTTCACACACGGAGGGCCCGGGTTCCGATTCCCGGCGGGTGGAAACATTTCGACACGTTTCCTTACACCTGTTGTCCTTTCACCTAGCAGCAAATAGGTACCTGGGTGTTAGTCGACTGGTGGGGGTCGCACCCTGGGGGACAAGATTAAGGACCACAAGGGAAAAATAAGTTAGACGTCCTCGATGACGCACTGACTTCTTGGGTTATCCGGGGTGGCTAACCTCCGGGGTTAAAAATCCAAAACAAAATCTTATCTTATCTTATCTATTATACATCAATAAAAGTATATTATACATCAATAAGTATATAACACGTCAATAAAAGGGAAATAATACATCAATAAAAGGGAAATAATACATCAATAAAAAGGGAAATAATACATCAATAAAAGGGAAATAACATCAATAAAAGGGAAAAATACATCAATAAAAGGGAAATAATACATCAATAAAAATAAATTATACATCAATGCATGATGGAAATAAATTCATTGATTTCACTGGATAAATTTATATATTTTATGGGCCAAAGGGCCTTTAAAACAAAAAAATATTTGTAAAAAAATTCCCATTTTTTTTTTCCCTGGGAGGCACTAAACCCGGACGAGTCCCACAGGGGCATCATGGTAATGGGGAATGGGGGGGAGGGGGTAGGGGTGCCCAGGAATGGGCACACGGCTCTAATTCCTCGGATCAAACCACCAAAACTAAGAAAAATACGACTGAAGTCAGCAACAGTAAAGTGACTGTGATCCTCTGAAGTTTTACCTGATGTCAGTGACTTCACCTGCGTCTTGACGTCAATGTGCCGCCCTCATGGGCGGCTGACGTCTTAAATGATGTCAGGAGAAGATTTTCTCACCTCAGCCAGCAGGGAGGTCCTGACGTCTCCTGGATCACTGACAGTGTTTCCCAGGCCTCAGCAGGAGCACGCTGACGTCCCTCTGACGTCACCACCCTGACGTCACTCAGTCACACTGACGTCACTCATAAATGACGTTACTCATACTGTCACACTGACGTCACCACCCTGACGTCACTCAGTCCACACTGACGTCACTCATACTGACGTTACTCATACTATCACACTGACGTCACTCACAGTCACACTGACGTCCACTCATACTGACGTTACTCAAACTATCACACGACGTCACTCACACTGTCACACTGACGTCACTCACACTGTCACACTGACGTCACCACCCCTGACGTCACTCACAGTCACACTGACTCACCACCCTGACGTCACTCACACTGCCCCACTTACGTCACCACCCTGACGTCACTCACACTGTCACACTGACTCACCCTGACGTCACTTTACACTGTCAAAACTGACGTCACCACCCTGACGTCACTCATACTGTCACTCACACTGACATCACTCACCCTGAAAGTCACTCATACTGTCACACTGACGTCACCACCCTGACGTCCACACTGACATCACTCACCCTGACGTCACTCATACTGTCACACGACGTCACCACCCACTCACTTTACAATGAAGTCACACTGACGTCACAAATG
>NW_026506732.1:0-20704 GCF_026875155.1 Cherax quadricarinatus
TGTGCCGGGAAGTTGAAGTGCCGGATGAAAACAGAAAGAAATCTGGATCGTTTTGTCGGTTATCCAAGGTAATTTCCCAGCTTCTGAAGAAATCTTACTGCAACAGGGCATCCTGTAGCATCTACTGCGCCCGGGGAAAAAGGTTAGGTTTTGGTAGGAAGTGCCGAAAACGTCAATAGATAGACAAGTTGCTCGTTGGTATCAGACTTTGGGTCCAGTGTAGTGTTCCTTCGACCCACTACCCTCTGGGCTCGCTCAGATTTTTCAGGACCTCCCTTTCGTTGTTGTCCACTCAAACTCGTAGGTTAGGTGGGGTTTTCTCTAGTTTCTTCTGTCCTCAATCTAAATGGTCTTGGGAATTCTGCCTTCGTCAGTCCATCCTGTAGGGACATATCCCTTTCCCAAGCTATCATCGGTGGATCTTCGGGGAAGTAATCCATCCATGATGCCTCATCGAATTCTTCTCGTATCCCACGTCCAGAGATCATTTAAATTTTTTCTAAGTCCTGGGCCCCCCAGGACCTGTCGAAGATCGATGTCAGGATCAATCTGTCATCCCCTTTCCGTTGTGTAGTTTGTAGAAGTTAGGCTCTATCTGTGTCTGTAGCTTCTCCTGTAGTGGGGAAAATCTGTCCCTTGGTGACCTGTTCCTACTGTATCTCTGTCGGAATTCCTGTAATAATTTCCTCCATTATTTCTCTGGTAGTTATCGTTGTTTTTGTAATTGCTCTTGTATTGGTAATATAAACACAAAGCATAAATGGATCCTTTTATTGACTACGTTTCCCCCACACAGGGGGGCTTTTTCAAGTCACAAACAAACTACCTGGGGGGAAAGGGAACGCGAGTATTTATAGTCCGGCTGAGGTCAGGGAAGAACTGCATCTGAGTGTCCCGAGTGGGGTTATAGAGTCAAAAAACTTGGGTACTTGGAAAGGAGTTTGGAAAATTTTTGTACAACCTTCTTCAGTGTTCTTATGTGGGAAGCGATAAGAATTTTTTGCAATGGTTCAGCTATGTTATAGAAGCCACTTTCTGTTGAAGTTGTCGGATATGAAATGAGTGAGTTTTCCAGGATTCTTCGGATTGGGTTTGCTTCTGTGGGGATAAGCTTGAGTTTTTGTAGTTTACAAGTGGGTTTTTAATTACGGTGTTTTACGCAGGCATTCCCTTTGGGCGTCAGACCTGCTTGCGTATTGGGTTCTGAAATACTGTTTTGGGGGTTTTATGTTTTTGCCCCCGAAAAACTTGTTTCAGTCATTACAAGGTTTTGTATAAACCCCGCAGAGGATGGAGGCTTTCCTGCCTACTCTGGTGATGCCTTGATGTCGTGGGTGGGGGGAAAAATTGGAATGATGTTTTTGGGAAAAAATTTTTGGAAACATGTTTGGCAATGGGGGTTGGTGGAAGGACTAGTATCCTTCTCGCAGTGTCTTCTCTTGGTTTTGAAGTGTTAAAAAGCTCGCCGTCTCATCTCTGATGAAGTGACGAGGATAGTGGAAAATTTAGAAAATATTTGTTTCAATTATGTGCATTTTTTCCTCAAGGGAAACCCTTGCTGCGATTAAGTGCACGCAGGGAAAAGCCTATAATTACACCACGTTTGGTTTTGTGTCGTGGGGAGAGTAAAGTGGAGAAGATCGTTTTTTTTGGGGTTTTCGATAGACTTTAAACGAAGTTCTGCAGATTGCAGAGCAGGGCATCAAGGGAAAGGGAAAATTTTCGACTTCTTTTTCAATGTGAACTGGATTGAAGGGTCGACCTGGTTAGCTTGTCTTGGGGGCTTTAACGTTGAACGTTTTGGAGTTGGGAGGTGTCAACAAACGGGGCCAGGTACAACAAGAAAAGGGGGGGAAAAGTTCGGGTTAGATTTCCATTTAAGGTTTTTCCCCGGACTGCCATGGCGAACCCAGGGTAGTCCAAAAGTCCCGCTGAAAGAGGTGATTTTCGAAAAAGAAACACGTGAAACCCAAAACATAGTTTAAAAGGTCGAGAAACGCTGGCTGAATGGGGAAAACAAAGGAATCGCAAATTTTCTGCGCAAGAGATCGATGGGTTGTGTAGTAGGTACTTGGGGAATAGGGGGAAATCACCTCAAGCGGAAATTTTTTTTTTCCGATGTTGAAAATTGCGAATGCGATTGAGAAGATCACCTGAGTGTTTGAGATGTGCTGGGCGATAGTGCCCAAAAGTTTAAGGTGTTTTGGCGAAAATTCCGAGACTGTGGGGAGCACTGCCATTTCCCGAGGATTGGCCCCTTGGGGTACCAGGGTTTTATCTTTGGGAGCCGTACATTTTTGGGATCTGGGTTCTGGGGAGGTGTGCAGAAGTTTCTTCCCTTGTTTTGAGCCCCCTTTGAATGCGGGGAGCCTTTTAAGAAAAGTTTTAGAAGGTTTTCCACTTTGGTTTGTTGTGAGAGGTTTGAGGGGATCGGTCATTAAATGATTGAGCATTTTTTTCCTGTAATCGTCAGGTTTATGAAAAAACCCACCTTTTTTTTCACGGGGGGACCGATGGTCGGTCTTTTGCTAAACCTTTGAGTGCATTTATGTAAAATCGAGGGGAGACTGGGACTGCGTGTTGAGATGGCTTTTCCCGCCTTTACGTGACTCCCTACACCAAAGTACCTACACACAAGCCATCGATCTCTTCGCAGAAAAATTTTAAAGATTCCCTTTTATCTTCCCCTTCCACCGCGATTTCATGACCCTTTTTGAACTAGTGTTGGGTTCACGTGTTTCTCTTCGAAAAACACCTCTTTCAGCAGACTTTTGGACTACCCATGGGTTCGCCAAACCCGTGCAGCCTGGCAACCCATACATGGAACATCTAGAAGCCGAAAGTTTTTCCACATTATTCCTTCGTCTGTCACCTGGGTCCGTTATTTGCGACTTCTCCTCAAACTCCTAAACGTTTAAAGTTCAAACTCTCCAAAACAAGCCAACCGGGGCGAGCCTTCAAACCAGTTTACACTTAAGAAAAAGTCGACAACCTCTTCCTTTCCTTGATGTCCTGCCGCAAATCCGGGCCACGAACTTCGTTTTTTAAAATCTATCGAAACCCACCAACCAAAACGATCTTCTCCACTTTTACCTCACCACGACACCAAAACCAAAAGTGGTGTAAATTTTAAAGGCTTCTTCCTGCGTGCACTCAAATCTCAGCAACGAGTTTTCCCTTTAGGAAAATGCACTAAAATTGAACAAAATTTTTAAACCCCCTACCCGTCACTTCATCAGAGACTGCAGACGGCACGTTAAAAAATCTTCAAAACACCCCGAGAAGACACTGGGCCCAAAGAGATACAAGTCCTTCCCACCACTCCTTGCCCAAAAATGTTTCCAAAATTTTTTGCCAAAAAAATCATTCCCAAATATCTACCCCACAACACGACCATCAAGGACATCACCATAGTAGGCGGACAAGCCTCCCTCCCTGCAGGGGGATACAAAACCCTTTTAATGACTGCAACAAGTTAACGGGGCGAAAAAATCAAAGGGGCCTCCCAAACACTATTTCAAACACCAATACCAAGCGGTCTACGACACAAGGGAAAGCCTGCGTAAACACCCTAATTACACAAACCCCTTTATAAACTACAGAAACCAAACTTATCGCCACGAAGACAACACTCAATACCGAAGAACCTGGAACATCACTCATTTCTATATCCGACAACTTTAACCCAAAAAGGGGTTTTATAACAACTGAACCACTTGCCAAGAAACTTCTTCACGCTATCCCACATAAGAACACTGAAGAAGGGCTGCTCCAAACTACCAACTCCTTTTCCAAGCACCCAAATTTTAACCTATAACCCCCTCGGTACATCATCAATCACATTCTCACTTGACCTCACCGGCATAAATACCGGTTCCTTCCACCCAGGTAGTTCTGTTTGTGACTTTAAAAAACCCCCTGTGGGGCGAAACGTATCAATAAAGGATCACATTATACGCCTTTTTTTATATTACCATTTGCGTATTTTAAACCATTTTTTTCCATCGTGCTTTGAGGGTTTTTTCTGTGCTACCCTAGTATTTTTTTCCTTTTCTGTGTTTTTTCTGGGCCCCCTTTTCCCTTTTGTTGGTCGAGCCCATTGTTCGGACCCCCTTTTTCGAGGGGATTTCCCCTAGAAAACCGTCTACAGATCTTCAGAGTTTTTTCATGGGGGTTCAAATCCGCTTGTTCCGGGGGGGCCCCTGAGCTGGCGGAGCTCTTCCCCTGCTGGGCAGGACCTTGTTCGGTCATTGGTGTCTCTTCCCCCCGGACTCTTGGCCCGGGGGGTTTTATTTTTCCCCGAGGCCCCTTTTTTCCTTTTGTCCCCCTTCGCCTTGGGGTATTCCAAAACAGGGTTTGATTCTGGGAGCTTCTTTTTTGGTATTTGGTGAAGGGCAGGGCCCTGGGCAAAATATATCTTTAGTTACCTTTTTTCCCCGAAAATTTTTCAAAAACTAGAGAGCCCCGAGCCCTTTTAAATTTTTCGACTGTGTTTCCCAGGCAATGGTAAGTCCCGGGGTTGGGGGCTGCCAGATGTTTTGGGAATGTTTTCCCGGTCTCTGCTTTTAAGGTCTCCCGGGGCCGGCTGGGGAAATTTCCCCAAAAGTGTGGGAGGGGCAGTACCCGTATGGGCTTCTGGCCCCTTTCCCGGGAAACAAACCTGCCCTTTTGGCGTCTTCGAAGTAATTTAATTCTGTTTTTAAAAGTCTAGTTTTGTATAATTTTTTGAAGTTTTTAGGCCCCCCCTGGTTTCCCTGCTATTCAATTAAATCTTTAAAACCCGTCCCTTTTAAAGGGGAAGGGGCCCGGGAAAAAGGTCTTCAATTTTTTTTAATCAGAGAAACCCTTTGTAGTATTGTTTTCTTTGAAGGGGGGGTCCTTTCAGGACCCCCTCCCCCCTGGGTAGGTGGGGGAGCGGGGGGAGCCCGGGCCCCCTTTTAAATACTTTTCAGGGTCCCCGGGTTGCTTGGGCGAATCCATCCTTGCGTTGTTTGTCCCCCTTTATCTGCTGCTGTAGGGGTCCGTCCGTAAGATATAGGGGGTTTTGAGGGGAGGGCCCCATCGAAGTGGGATAAGTGGAAGATAGGTATTTAAAAAAAGGGGATATTAACAAGGTCTTGAGAATTTCTCTCCAAGAGAGAACCCACGTAATGGATTTTTAAAATTAAAATAAGGTTTTGATTTAGAAAGGACATAAAGGAAAAAATATTGGTTTGGAAAAAAGGGTTGTAGATGGTGGGAAAAAGTCTCCCTATTGGGTTAAATTTAGGTAGGACTTTTTGGGGAGTTTCAAAATTTTGGTTTGGGGAAAAAAAAATGAGTGGGATGGGTTGGATTTGAGTGGGGCTTGCCTTTAAAGCTTTTTTCTTGGGTAGTATTGAAAATTGGGTAATTTAAAAGTTTTTTAGTGGGATGAATTGAAAGGACCTGCCCCGTTAGGCCAACAGGCCCGCGCAGTGTTTTTCCCCCTTTCTTTTGTTCTTATGTTTCTTTTTTGTCCTCCCTGTTCAGTGGTTTCCGCCTTCCCCTTTCTGGAAATTTTCAAAAACCCATTTTTAAGGGGCCCTTTTTCTTTTTGCTAGGGTCTTGTAGGTTTCGTCTGTCACGTCCAGAAAAATTTCTCGGCAGGAGGGCTGCCCCCCTGTTTGGGCCGGCTCGTTTATTTCCCCTCAAGTTTTCTGCATGTTGCTAGGGGGCGTCTTAGGTGTTGTCGGTTTTAGAAGGGTTTTTGGGGCATTTTAAAAACCCCCCTCTGAAACAAAAAAAACAGAAAAGGCTTTTCAAAAAATTTGGGCAGTTTACTTTGAGACTACGCATGAAAAAAAATTTTTAAATACAAACTTTTACAAGTACAACACATAAATAAATATAAGGTTTTCCTGGGTTGTAAATTTTTTTCTTCTTAGGTTTCCCGGGTTTTCACTCAGGTTTTTGTCAAAACTCCCCCGTCCCGTCCTTTGTGCCCGGGGGAAATTGAAGTGCCCGGGTGCAACAGAAGAAATTTGGATCGTTTGCGGTTTTCCTAGGAAAATTTTTCCCGCTTCTGAAGAAATCTTACTGCAAAGGGCATCCGTAGCATCTATGCGTCCGGGAAAAAAGGGTTTGGTTTTGGGAGGAAGTGCCGAAAAAATCAATGATGGACAAATTGTCGTTTGGGATCAGACGTTGGGTCCAAGTGTAGTGTTCCTTCGACCCACTACCCTCTCGGTCGCTCAGAGGTTTTTAACCTGCCTTTGTTGTTGTCCCCCCAAACTGTTGGTTAGGGAGGGTTTTTCTCTAGTTTCCCTTTTGTCCTCAAAACTCCTGGCTTGGGAATTCCCCTTCGTCAGTCCTCCTGTAGGTCCCTTTCCCCCTTTCCCAAACTATCATCGGTGGAACTTCCCGGGAAGTAATCCATCCTGATGCTCATCGAAAATTTTTCTCGTACCCCCGTCCCGAGATTCATTTATTTCCCTTTTTTAAGTCCCCGGGGCCCAGGGCCCGTCCCAAAATTGATGTTTAGGATCAAAAACTGTCTCCCCTTTTCCCTTTTGTTGTTTGGAGAAGTTTTGGGGTCTTTCTCGTTTCTTTTAGCTTTTTCCTGTAGGGGGAATTTTTGCCCTTGGTGAAACCCGTTTTTCCCACTGTAGATTTTGTCGGAATTTTTTTCCTGGGAAAAATTTCCTCCATTATTTCTCTGGTTGTTATCGTTTTTTTTTTGTAATTGCCCTTGTGTTGTTTCTGTTTTTTACCGTAGTATTTTTTTCCTTTTTCTGTGTTTTTTTCTGGCCTCCTTTCCTTTTTGTTGGGCGGGCCTTTTTTGTTCGGACCCCTTTTTCCCCGGGGGGGAAATTTCCGCTTTGTAAAACCCCGTCAAACAGAGTCTTCAGAGGGTTTTGCAAAAGGATTAAATTTCCCCTTGTTCCCGGGGGGGCCCCTGGAGCTGGCGGAGGTTCCTTTCCCCTGCTGGGGGAGGGGCCTTGTTCGGGCATTGGGGGCTCTTCTACCCCCAGGACTCTTGCCAGGGGGTTTTTTAATTTTTTCGCCAAGGCTCCCCTTCTCCTCTGTCCTCTTCGCCCTTTGGGGTATTCCAAAAACAGGTTGTGATTCTGGGAGCTTCTTTTTTTGGTATTCTGGGTGAAAGGGGGCAGGGCTGGGGAACTATATCTTTATTTACCTCTTCCCCGAATTCTAAAAACTAGAGAGCCCAGAGCCCTTAAATTTTTTGGGGCTGGGGTGTTCCGGGCAATGGGGAAGTCCCAAAGGGCCCTTGGGGGGCTCCAGATGTTTGTAATTTTTTTTCTTGGGGCCTTTTCTTTAAGGGCTCCCTGGCCAGGCTGGGTGTCCCCATGGTGGTAAGGGGCAGTACCCGTATGGGCTTCTGGGCCCCTTTCCCCGGGAAAACCCCACTGCCCTTTTGGCGTCTTCGAAGTAGGGAAATTTTTTTTTTTGTTAAAAAAAGTCTAGTTCCCTGTATAATTTTCGAAGTTCAGTAGCCGCCCTGGTTTTTCCCCGCTATTCAATACTCTAAGAGGCCTGTCCCTTTTCCCGAGAAGGCCGGAATTTAAAGGGCCCCTTTAATTTTTTCCCTTTAGAGAAACCCCCAGTAGGATTGTTGCTTTGAAGGGGAGGGCCGCAGGACCCCCCCCCCCCTGGGTTGGGGGGCAGCGAAGCCCCGCCCCCTTTTAAATACTTCCCCAGGGTCCCGGGTTTTGCTTGGTCGAAGTCCCTTCCCTTTCGTTGTCGGGCCTTCATCGGGTGCTGTTAAACCGTCGTAGAGTTTTAGGTTTGCCTGTTAGGTTCCCCCCCTGTTCATGGTTTTTCCCCCTTCCCCCCTTTTCCCGAAATCTCAAAAAACCATATTTAAAGGGGGGGATATTTTTCGCTAGGTCTTTTAGGTTTTTGTTGTCACTCCAAAAAAGATTTTTCCCCGCAGGAGGACTGCCCCTTGCTAGGGCCAGGCCCCGTTTTAATTTTTCTCAAGATCCCCTGCATGTTTAGGGCGTCTTAGGTTTTTGGCTGTTCAGAAGGGTTTTTGGGAAAAAAACCCACTCTGAGAAAAAACAAAAGAAAAAAACTTTCCAAAAAATTTTTCCGTTTACATATGAGACTACGCAAGAAAAACAAATATACAAGTTTAAAAAAAATTATACAAGTACAACACATAAATAATATAAGGTTTTCCTGGTTAGTATTTCTTTTTTTTCTCTAGGTTACTGCTTTTACTCAGTGGGTTTTCAAAACTCTCCTTTAGTCCCCTTTTGTGCCCGGGGGGGAATTTAAGTGCCGGATGCAAAAAGAAAGGGAAAATTTGGGTCGTTTGTCCCTTATCCTAGGTTAAATTTTTCCGCTTTGAAGAAAACTTACGGGAAAGGGCATCCGTAGATCTACTGCGTCCGGGGGAAAAAAAATTTGGTTTTGGGAGGAAGTGCCGAAAAAAAGTCAATAGATTGGGCCCAAATTGCTCGTTGGTATCAGAATGTTGGGGTTTCCCGTGTAGGGGTTCCTTCGACCCCACCCTCTCGGCTCGTCAGAGTTTTTTAGGAACCCGCCCTTTGTTGTTGTCCACTCAAACTGGGGGTTTTGGTAGGGTTTTTCTAGTTTCTTCTTTTTCCCCAATCTCACTGGGGCCCTTTGGGGAAATTTTGCCCTTTTTCAGTCCATCCTTAGGGCATATCCCTTTCCCAACTATTTTTCGGTGGATCTTTTGGGAAATAATCCTTTCCCTGATGCCTCATCGAATTCTTTTTTGTATCCACGGGCCAGAATCATTTTTTTTCTTTTCTAAGTCCCCGGGGCCCCGGGCCTTTTCGAAAAATCGATGTCGGATCAAAAACTGTCATCCCCTTTTCCCTTTTTTAGGGTTTTTTAAATTGGGGCCCCTATCTCGTGTCTGTAGCTTCTCCTGTTTGTGGGGGGATCTGCCCTTGGGGACCTGTTTTCCCACGGGGTCTCTGGGCGGGGAATTTTCCGTAATAATTTCCTCCATTTTTTTCTCTGGTTTGTTTTTCTTGTTTTTGTAATTGCTCTTTGTTTTTTTTTCTGTTGTTACCGTAGATTTCTTTCCCCTTTTTCTGTGTTTTTCTGGCCCCCCTTTCCTTTGTTGGGTCGGGCCTTAATTTTTCGGACCCTTCTTCGGAGGGGGGTTCCCCGCTTTGTAACCCCGTCTAGCAGGTCTTTAGGGGTTTAGCAATGGAGTTCAAATCCGTTGTTTCCGGGGGTGCCCCCGGGGTGGGGGAGTTTTTTCCCCTGCTGGGGGAGGGCCTTGTTCGGGCCCTTGGGGGTCCCCTTCTACCCCCAGGTTTTCCCTTTCCCCGGTTTTTTACTTTTCCCTTTTTGGGCCCCCCGAGGGTCCCCCTTTTTCCTCGTCCTCTTCGCCTTTGGGGTAAACCCAAAACGGGGTTTTGATTCTGGGAAACTTCTTTTTCGGTATTTTGTGAAGGGCCGGGGTGGGGGAAAATTACTTTTGTTACTCTTCCCCGAATTCTTTTAAAACTAAAAGAGCCCCGGCCAAGCTTTTCGGGTTTTGTGTTCCGAGGGGAAAAGGGAAAATCCCAGGGCTTGGGTGGCTGCCAAAATTTTTTTGAATGTTTTTTTGGTCTCTGCTTTTAAAGGGCTCCCCCGAGCCCGGCTGGGTAGTCCACATGTGCTGGTAGGGACAGTACCCGTATGGGGTTTTGGGCCATTTCCGGAATCCACCTGCCTTGTGGCAGTCCTTTGAAGAAATTGGGAAATTTTGTTGTTAAAGAAGTCTAGTTCCCTTTTATAATTTTCGAAGTTCAGTAAACCGCCCTGGTTTCCCTGCCCATTCAATACTCTAAAGGCCTGTCCCTTTAAAAGAAAGGCCGGAAAAAAGGTCTTTTATTTTTTTCAATCAGAGAAAAACCCTTTGTAGTATTTTTTGCTTCTGAAGGGGGGGTCCTGCAGGGAAAACCCCCCCCCCCTGGGTTGGGGGGGCAGCGAGAGGGCCCGGCCCCTTTGAAATACTTTTTCAGGGGGCCCGGGTTTTGCCCTTTGGGCGAAGTCCCTCCTTGCTTGTCGTCCCTTTATCTGCTGCTGGAGGATCCCCTCAAATAGAAAATATAGGTTTGCCTGTTAGGGCCCCCCTTTCCGTGGTTTTCCCGCCTTCCCCCTTCCTGGAAAAACCCAAAAACCCATTTTTAAGCCCATAACTTCAGCTAGGCTCTTGGGAGTTTCGTTTTTGTCACGGCCAAAAAAATTTTTCCTTTGGGCAGGAGGAGCTGTTTTAAGTTCAGGGGAGCTGCCCCCCTGCTAGGGCCAGGCTCGTTTATTTCTCTCCCAAAATCCTCTGCATGTTGCAGGGGACGTTTAAAGGGGTGGGCTGTTTTAAAGGGTTTGGGTTAAAAAAACCCTTCCCTGAGCACAACAAAGAAAAGGGTTTTTAAAAAAATTTTTCCCTTTACAAAATGGATACGCAAGAAAAAAACAAATATACAAAAATTTAAAAACCCCTTTTTAAAAAATACAACACATAAAAAATTTTAAGGTTATCCTGGTTAAATATTTCTTTCTTCTCTAGGGTTTCTGCTTTTTTCCTCAGTGTTGTTCCAAAAATTTTCCGTCAGTCCTTCTGTGCCCCGGGGAAATTGAAGTGCCCCGGGTGCAACAGGAAAAAAAATCTGGATCGTTTGTCGGGTTTTCCTAGGTAATTTCTCCCCGCTTTGAAGAAATTTACTGCAACAGGGATCCTGTAGCATCTACTGCGTCCGGGGAAAAAAGGGTTTGGTTTCGGTTGGGAAAAAGCCGGAAAAAGTCCCAAAAGATGGGGACCGGGTTTTCGTTGGATCAGAATGTTGGGTCCAGTGTTGTGTTCCTTCGACCCCTACCCTTTTCCGGGGTCGCTTCCCCCCGAGTTTTTAAGGGCCCCGCCTTCGTTGAGTCCCCTCAAACTCGTAGGGTTTGGTAGGGGTTTTTTTAGTTTCTTTGTCCTCAAACTCACTGGTTTTTGGGGGTTTTGATTTGTCATCCAAACCTGTAGGGACATATCCCTTTTTAAGCTATTATCGGTGGGGTCTTTTTGGGAAGTAATCCATCCCTGATGCCTCTTTGAATTCTTTTTGTATTCCCGTCCAGGATTTTTTATTTCTTTTTAAGTCCTGGGGCCCCCGGAAACCCGCCCAAGATCGTTTTCAGGATCAATTTTGTTTATCCCCTTTTCCCTTGTGTGTTTGTAAAAAGTTGGGCTCTATCTCGTGTCGTAGCTTCTCCTGTAGTTTGGGGAAACTGTCCCCTTTGGGGACCTTTCCTAAAGGGGTCTCTGTCGGGAAATTCCCCGTAAAATTTCCTCCATTTTTTTTTCTGGTAGTTATCGTTTTTTTTTTGTAATTGGGTTTTTATTGTTTTTGTTGTTACCGTAGTATTTCTTTCCCTTTTTCTGTGTTTGTCTTGGCCTCCTTTCCTTTGTTGGTTTACCTTATTGTTCGGACCCTTCTTCGGGGGGTTTTCCCGCTTTTGAACCCCGTCTTGCAGAGTTTTTCAATTTTAGCAATTGGGGTTCAAATCCGCTTGTTCCGGGGGTTGGGCCCCCGGAGCTGGGGGAGTCTTTTTTCCACTGCTGGGGCAGGACTTGTTCGGTTTATTGGGGGTCTCTTCTACCCCCCGGATCTCCCCCCCTTTTTTTCCCAGGTGGTTTTCATCTTTTCCAAAAGGCTTTCCCCCTTTTTCCTCTGTCCCTTCGCCCTTGGGGTATTCCAAGGGCAGGTTTTGATTCTGGGAGCTTCTTTTTCGGTTTCTCGTGAAGGAAAAGGCGGGGCAATATATCTTTTTGTTACCTCCCTTCCCCCAAATTCAAAAACTAGAGAGCCCAGAGCCTTAAGCTTTTTGAAAGGTGTTCCGAGGCAATGGAAAAACCCCCGGGCTTGGGGTGGCTGCCAGGTTTTGTAATGTTTTTTGGTCTCCCGCCCTTTAAAGGGCTCCCTGGCCAGGCTGGGTAGTCCAATTGCTGGTAGGGGGCAGTACCCCTATGGGGCTTTCTGGCCCCTTTCCGGGGAAAACACACCTGCCTTGTGGCCGTCTTCGAATTTTTGAATTTTTGTTGTTAAAGAAGTTTTTAGTTTTCCCCGTTAATTTTCGAAATTCAGAGCCCCCCCGGGGTTTTCCCCCCTATTCAATACTTAAGAGGGCCCGTCTTAAAAAAAAAGGGCCCGGGAAAAAGGTCTTCAATTTTTTTAATTTTAGAGAAACCCTTTGTAGTATTGTTTGCTTCTGAAGGGGGGGTCCCGCCCGGGGCCCCCTCCCCCCTGGATTTGGTGGGGGAGCGGGGAGCCCCGGCCCCCTTTTAAAAAAACTTTCAGGGGCCCGGATCTGCTTGGGCAATCCTTCCCTTTCGTTTTTCCCTCCCTTTTATCTGTGCTGTAGGATCCGTCAGTAGAGATTAGGGTTTTCCTGTTAGGTCCTCCCGTTTTATGGTTTTTTTCCCGCCTTTTCCCCCTTTCCCGGGAAAACTCAAAACCCATTTTTAAGCCATATCTTCGGCCCGGCTCTTGTAGGTTTGTCGTCACGTCCAGAAAAATTTCCTCGTCAGGAGGAGCCCGTTTTTGTTCGGAGGACTGCCCCCGTGCTAGGGGCCCGGCTCGTTGATTTCTCTAAGATCCTCTGCATGTTGCAAAGGGGGCGTTTAGGCGTTTTTCTGTTCAGAAGGGTTTTTTGGGGCTAAAAAACCCCACTCCCGAACACAACAACAGAAAAGGGTTTTCAAAATTTTTTCCGTTTTCATATGAGACTCGCAAGTTTTAAAAAATAACAAGTACCCAAAACCCTATACAATACAACACATAAATAAAATTTAAGGGTTTTCCGGGTAGTATTTCTTTCTTTCTAGGTTACTGCTTCTTTATTTAGTGTTGTCAAAAAATCTCCGCAGTCCTTTTGTGCCCGGGAAGTTGAAGTGCCCGGGTGCAACAGAAAAAATCTGGATTTGGGTTTTTCCCGGATCCTAGGTTTAAATTTTTCCAGTTTTAAGAAATCTTACTGCAAAAGGGGGATTTCCCGTTTGCATCTACTGCTCCGGGGAAAAAAGGGTTTTGGTTTCGGTAGGAAAATTGGGGCCCAAAACGTCAAAAAGAGGAAAAAATTGCTCGTTGGTATCGACTGTTGGGTCCATGTAGGTTCCTTCGACCCACTACCTCTCGGCTCGCTCAGAGTTTTCAGGACCTGGCCCTTTGTTGTTTTTCCACTCAAACTTTGGGTTTGGTAGGGTTTTCTCTTGTTTCTTTTGTCCTCAAACTCAATGGTTTGGGGAAATTCCCGCCTTGTCTCCATCCTTAAAGGGGCATATCCCTTTCCCAAGCATCTTTGGGGTTTTTCTGGGAATCCATCCAGAAGCCTAACGAAACTTCTGTATTTCCCCGTCCGAGATCAATTTTTTTCTTTTCTAAGTCCTGGGGCCCCCCCAGGGACCTGTCCAAAAATCGGGGGTCAGGATCAATCTGTTTATCCCCCTTTCCCTTGTGTTGTTTGTAGAAGTTGGGCTTTATTTTTCCTTGTGTCTGTAGCTTCTTTTTGGGATGGGGGAAAATCTGTCCCTTGGTGACCTGTTCCCACCCGTAGTCTCTGTCCCGGGAAATTTTGTAATAATTTCCCCCATTTTTTCTCTGGTTTTATCGTTGTTTTTTAATTGCTCTTGTAGTTGTTTTTTGTTGTTACCGTAGTATTTCTTTCCTGGGTTTTTTTTTTGTCGGGGCCCCCTTTTCCCTTTTGTTGGGTCGAGCCTTATGTTCGGACCCCTTTTTCGGGGGGATTCCAGCTTAGTAACCCTGTCTAGCGAGTTTCGAGTTTTGCAATGGAGTTAAATCCCCTTGTTCCGGGGGGGGCCCCTGGAAACTGGCGGGGGGTCTCTTTCCCTGCTGGGGCAGGACCTTTTTCGGGCATTTTGGGGTCTCTTTCCCCCGGATCTCCTTTCCAGGGGTTTATATCTTTGGGCCCGAGGCTCCCCCCTTTTTCCCCTGTCCCCATTTGCCTTTGGGATTCCCCAAAAAGGTTTTTTGTTTTTGGGAGCTTCTTTTTCGGTATTCTGGTGAAGGGAAAGGGGGGGGAACTATATTTTTGTTACCTCTTCCCCCAATTCTTCAAAAAAATAGAGAGCCCAGAGCCCTTTTTTTTTTCGACTGGTGTTCCGGCAAAGGTAAGTCCCGGGGTTGGGTGGCCCGCCAATTTTTTGTAAAAAATTTTTTGGTCTCCCGTTCAAAGGGCTCCCCAGCCCGGCTGGGGAGTCCCCATGTGGGGAGGGACAGTACCCGATGGGGGTTCTGGGCCCTTTTTCCCGGGAAACACACCTGCCCTTTTGGGGATTTTTCGAAGTATTTTAATTTTTGTTGTTTTTTTAAAAAGTCTAGTTCCCTGTATAAATTTTTGAAATTCCCGTTGCCGCCCTGGGGTTTTCCCCGCTATTTAATACCCTAAGAGGCCTGGCTTTAACAGAGAAGGCCGGAATAAGGTCTTCAATTTTTTCAATCAGAGAAACCTTAGTAGTATTGTTGCTTCTGAAGGGGAGGTCCTGCAGGACCCCCTCCCCCCTGGGTAGGTGGGCAGCGAGAGCCCAGGCCCCTTTGAATACTGTCTCAGGGTCCGCGATCTGCTTGGTCGAGTCCATCCTTGCGTTGTTTTCCTTCAATCTGATGTGTAGGATCGTCTGTAGAGATATATGTTTGGCCTGTTAGGTCCTCCCTGTTCAGTGGTTTCCAGCCTTCCCCTTCCTGGAAATCTCAAAACCTATTTTTTAAGACATATCTTCTGCTAAGGCTCTTGTAGGTTCGTCTGTCACGTCCAGAAGCATTTCCTCGTCAGGAGGAGCTGCCCTGTGCTAGCGGCCAGGACTCGTTGATTTCTCTCAAGATCCTTGCATGTTCTTGGGGACGTCTTAGGTGTATGTTGTTCAGAAAGGGTTTGGGTCATAAAACCCTACTCTAGCCACTAAAACAGAAAGGCTTTTCAAAAATTTGTCAGTTTACATATGAGACTACGACAAGGAAATCAACAAATATACAAGTACAACACATATACAAGTACAAACATCAATTAATATAAGGTTATCCTGGGTAGTATTGTTTCTTCTCTAGGTTACTGCTTCTCACTCAGTGTTAGTCAAAACTCTTCGTCAGTCCTCTGTGCCGCGGAAGTTGAAGTGCCGGATGCAAAACAGAAAGAAAATCTGGATCGTTTGTCGGTTATCCTAGGTAATTTCTCCAGCTTCTGATGAAATATTACTGCAAATGTGCATCCTGGTAGCTTTACTGCGTCCGGAAAAGGTTAGGTTTTGTAGGAAGTGCCGAAACGTCAATAGATGAGACAGTTGTCGTTGGTTATCAGGACGTTGGGTTTCCAGTGTAGTGTTCCCATCGGACCACTACCCTCTCGTCGCTCAGAGTTTTCGGACCTGCCTTCGTTGTTGTCCACTCAAAACTCGATAGGTTAGGTAGGGTTTTCTCTAGTTTTACTTCTGTCCCAATCTCACTGTCTTGGGAATTATGACTTGTCAGCTCTCATCCTGTAGGTGAACATATCCCTTTCCAAGCTATCATCGGTTGCGATCGTCTGCGGAGTAATCCATCCATGATGCTATCGAATTTCTTCTGTATCCACGTCCAGAGATCATTTATTTCTTTCGATGTCCTGTGGGCCAGGACCTGTGTGATGAATGGACCTGTTGGAAGATCGATGTCAGGATCAATCTGGCATCCCCTTTCCGTTGTGTAGTTTGTAGAAGTTGCGGCTCATCTCGTGTCTGTAGTTCTCCGTTTGTGGGGAGATCTGTCCCTTGGTGGACATGTTTCCTACTGTAGACTTCTGTCGGAATTCTGTTATTAATTTCCTCCATTATTTCTCTGGTAGTTATCGTTGATTTGTAATTGCTCTTGTAGTCCGTCTTACTGTTGTCACCGTAGTATTTCTATCCTTGTTCTGTGTTTGTCTGGCACATCTTTCCTTCTGTTGGGTCGAGGCTTATTGTTACGGTCCCACCTTCTTCGGAGGGGATTCCGCTTAGTAACCTGTCTAGGCAGAAGTCTTCAGAGTTTTAGCATGATAGTTCAAATCGCTTGTTCCGGGGTGCCCCTGGAGTGGCGAGTCTCTTACACAATGTGGGGAGGGACCTTGTTCGGTCATTGGTCTCTTATACCCCCAGTTCTCTGCCAGGTTGTTTACTATCTTCGGCCAGAGGCTCCCTTTTCTCCTCTTTGAGGGGGTTGTTAGGACTTAAACTAGAATTAGTTAGAGGTAGGGTTTAGGAAATGATTAATAATGAGTATGGGATATATTGACTTATGCTCTGATATATTTAGAATCTTAATAGTCAACTGTCATGGAGTAACTCAGAGGTAATGATTAATTTCAGACCAGAAATTGTGTAAAATCAAAGATGATAAGAAACAATGTGCGAAGAAAAAAAACATTTGATGGTATTTTATGCTAAAGTGAAGTGCAAGAAATAAAATTAATGAACTACGTTTGTAGCATGATGTGGGGAACTTTGATATCATTGCATTAACTGAAACGTGGTATGATTTAAGAGTAGGGATTTGACTATGAGTGTAATATTCAGGGATTTAAGTTATTCACATGGCGATTGATGTAATGGGGAAGGGGGGCAGGGTTGCATTGTTGTTCGAGAAAATATTAATTGTTACTACCAGAGAAATAATGGGGAGGAATTATACAGTGAAATCCGACAGAGACTTCAGTAGGAACAGGTCACCAAGGCGATCTACCTCACTAGCAGGGCGAAGCTACAAGACTCAGAGATAGCAGCCCAACTTCTCCAACTACACAAACGGAATAGGGAGGACTGACAGATTGATACTGACATCGATCTTCGACAGGTCCTGGGCACCAGGACTTGAAAAGAAATAAATGATCTCTGGCGTGGATACGAGAAGATTTGATGAGGCATCATGGATGGTTACTTCCCAGAAGATCAGATGATAGCTTGGGAAAGGGATATGTCCCTACATGATGGACTGACGAAGGCAGACCAGCAACTTCCCAAGACAGTGAGATTGAGGACAGAAGGAAACTAGAGAAAAACCCTACCTAACTACGAGTTTGAAGTGGACAACACGAAGGCAGAGTCCTGAAATATCTGAGCGAGCCGAGAGGGTAGTGGGTCGAAGGAAACCACTACCACTGGAACCAAAACCCGACCATTCCCACGCTCCAACCTTGTCGCAATCTATTGACGTTTTCGGCACTTCGTACCAAAACCTAACCTTTTTCCCGGACGCAGTAGATGCTACAGGATGCCCTGTTGCAGTAAGATTCTTCAGAAGCTGGAGAAATTACCTAGGAAAAAACCGACAAACGATCCAGATTCTTTCTTTTGCATCCGGCACTTCAACTTCCCGGGCACAGAAGACTGACGCAGAGTTTTGACAACACGTAGTGAGAAGCATAACCTAGAGAAGAAAGAAATACTACCCAGGATAAACCTTATATTATTTATGTGTTTGACTGTATATGTGTTGTACTGTATATTTGTTATTCTTGCGTAGTCTCATATGTAAACTGGACAAATTTTTGAAAGCCTTTTCTGTTGTTGTGCTCAGAGTAGGGTTTTATGACCCAAACCCTTCTGAACAGACAACACCTAGACGTCCCCTAGCAACATGCAGAGGATCTAGAGAGAAATCAACGAGCCTGGCCCTAGCACGGGGCAGCTGCCTCCTGACGAGAAATCTTTCTGGACGGACAGACGAAACCTACAAGAGCCTAGCTGAAGATATGGGCTTAAAAGTAGGTTTTGAGATTTCCAGAAGGGGGAAGGCTGGAAACCACTGAACAGTGGAGGACATAAGAACATAAGAACATATTAAATTGTTGCATAAAAAAGTATAAAAAATAGATGGAGCATTAACAGAGTCTGTTTGGGTAGAGTTCGTGGAGGGTCAAGAAAAACTAATTCTAGGTGTAATATACCGACCTCCAGGCTTGGATCACGATAGAGGGAGACTTCTTTGGGACGAAATTGTTAGGCTTCTGACACAGTAACGTAGTCATAGTAGGGGATTTTAACTTTAGCCAAATTGACTGGAATTCTTTGACAGGTAATCTAGAGTCCAGTGACTTCATGGAAACAGTTCAGGACTGTTTTCTGAAACAAGTGTAACTGAACCTACCAGTGGTAATAATTTGCTAGACCTAGTCTTGTCAAATAAGAAACACTAGTGAATAATCTGGAGATCACTGAAGGGCTTGGCGCAAGTGATCACAAATCCATCACCTTCAGCATTAATTGGGAATGCAAGAAATAATGATAATACAGTAAAAATCCCCGATTTTCGTTCTGCCGATTATAATGGACTTAGGGAACATCTGTCAATCTTGATTGGGGTTATCTAGCTAATGATTTTATTGACGATAATCATACTTATGAATATGAAGGGATCTGCTTTTATGATTGTTTCTTAATAATGTACACAGTGCCCAGAGTATATACATTCCCCAGAGAGAAATTAGGTCTAATAATAACGATCCCAAATGGGTTAACAGGAGGTTAAAGCATCTATTAGGGGAGAAAAGGGGAATTTATAGGCGCATCAGAAGAGGAGAAGGTTAACCTTACTGACCAATATGTTCAGCTTAAAAGAGAAGTAAAAAAGGCGATTAGAAAGGCTAAACGTGACTATGAAATTAGAGTCGCTAATGAATCAAAGACTAATCCAAAGGGTTCTTTCAAGTGTATAGACGAAGGTGAAGGAAAAAGTAGGACCTCTGAAATCTGGGAATGGACAGCTGACGGATAATGAACTGGAAATGTGTTCCTTATTTAATGACTATTTTTGTCAGTTTTTACACAGGAAGATGTAAATGAGATTCCAGTAATTAACAATTATTTAGTTCCTGATGAATTTAAGTTAACTAATATACTGTCACGAGGGACATGGTTATTAAACAGATAGACAAACTGAAACAAAATAAGTTCCCCTGGACCCGATGAGTTGTTTTCAAGGGTACTTAAGGAATGCAAGATGGAGCTTAGTCAGCCATTAACGAGTGATATTCAATGCGTCCATCCTTACCAGTGTTGTGCCAGAGATGTGGAAGATGGCCAAGTGGTTCCTATATTCAAATCAGGGATAAGTCCACTCCTTCAAATTACAGTCCAATAAGCCTGACATCTACAGTGGGCAAGTTATTAGAATCAATTATAGCTGACATTATCAGAAGTCACTTTGAAGAGCATAACTTGATAAATGAATCTCAGCATGGATTCACGAGAGGTCGTTCCTGCCTGACAAACTTACTGACGTTCTTCAATAGAACATTTGAGGCAGTTGACAGTGATAAGGAATATGATATTGTTTATTTGGATTTTTAGTAAAGCCTTCGACAGAGTACCTCACAAGAGACTCTTAAGAAAAGTGGCAGCTCATGGTATAGGAGGTAAAGTTCTAGCATGGATTGAGGCATGGCTTACCATAGAAAGCAGAGAGTTACCATTAATGGAGTGAAATCTGAATGGGGATTAGTCACTAGTGGCTTTCCACAAGGATCAGTTTTTAGGCCCTCTCTTGTTCATAATTTACATTAATGACCTTGATGAAGGGATTACTAGTGACATGAGTAAGTTTGCTGATGATACAAAGATAGGCCGTATAATTTACTCTGAGGAGGATAATCAATGAACTCCAGGACGATTTGAACAAATTAATGTCTTGGTCTGAGAAATGGCAGATGAAGTTTAATGTGGATAAGTGTAAGGTACTTGCCCTTGGTAATGAAAATAACCCTCGAAGCTATAATCTAGGTGAAGTAGAGCTTGGTCATACAGAATGTAAAAAGACTTGGGAGTCATGGTAAGCAGAAATCTAAAGCCAAGACAGCAGTGCCTCAGTGTGCGCAACAAGGCCAACAGATTACTTGGAATTTATCTCAAGAAGTATAAATAACAGAAGTCCAAAAGTATTTTACACTCTATACATCACTATGAGGCCTATTTAGATTAGCTGCTCAGTTTTGGTCCCCCTTTCTACAGGAGGACATAGACTCATTAGGAAAAATACAGAGAAAAACTAAAATGATTTACTGGTAAGGAACCCTCCCGTATGAAAAAGACTTAAAGCCTAAATCTCCACTCTCGGGAAAGGCGTGAAGAGGGGGGGGTATCATTGAAGTGAAATGGGACGGGGGTAAAAAGGGGGACATTAAAAAAATCAGGGGTCGAACCAGGGAAGAACCCGGAAAATGGTTTTAAATTGGATAAATTTTGATTTAGAAAGACAAGGTAAGACGGTTTTCTAACAAATTTAGATGGGTGGAAACGCTTCCCAGTGGGGGGATAAGTAGGGCCCTTTGGGTAGCTTTAAAGAAGGGAAGGGCAAAAATAAAGGGGGGAGGGGTGGGTTTGATTGGTTTTGGGGGGGCGGGGGTTTTTCTTGAGTAGCTTTAGGTAGATGCGTTTTGAAAGGGCCCCGCCCGATGGGGAGTGGCCTTCCAGTGTTTCCCACATTTTTTTATTTCTTATAAGTGGTGCGGGGAAAACAAGGGAGACATTAATAAAGTACTGGGGTGTCGAACCAGGTAAGAACCGGGAAAAATGGATTTAAGTTGGATAAATTTTGATTTTGAAAGGACAAGGTAATCTGGTTTTAACGGTTGTGAGCGTGGGAAAATCTTCCCCGTGGGGGGATAGAGGGTAGGACCTTGGGTAGCTTTTTAAAAAGAGACTGGGGCAAATATATACAGGAGGGCTTGGGGTTTATTGGGGTCGGGG
>NW_026506733.1:0-21533 GCF_026875155.1 Cherax quadricarinatus
AGGGAAACGACTTATTGTTTTTATTACTGGTTCCTCGCGAAGAAAATAAAAAAGTAACAGTAAAATAAACGTAAAACTAAAGTTTTTTTTACACTAATAATTCGGATAGCTGTGCCTGAACAATTTGAAAATAACATTTTTGGTGAAAAATATTTAATAGATTCCGTTAAAATTTTGATGGGGTTCCCATAACGCCACAATTATATATACGGCACACGTGTTACCTACTCAGTTTTTGGGGGTAAACATCGCAGGGAAACAGGGGCCAGAAAATCAAAATCCCCCAAAATAATCTCTCCGTTGTTTTCCTGAAAGGGGAAAAGATTATTTATCTTGTGGAAAGGGAAATTTACTGAGAGGAAAAAAAGTTTGTGTGTTTGTGTGTCCCCGGTGTGTGTGTGTGGTGTGTGTGTGTTGTGGTGTGTGTGGTTGTGTGTGGTGTGTTTGGGGGGGCCGTGTGTACTCACCTAATTGGGGTTGCGGGGCAGACCACTCCGGGGCCCCGCCCTTCACTGATTGTTACTGGGTCCTCTCTCTCTCTGCTTCCTGATTTTATCAACCTCTTTTTTAAAACTATTTGGGTTCCTGCCTCCACTACCATTTTGCTAGGTAATTCCCTTCCTGACGACTCTAAGATGAAAAAATACTTCCTAACGTCCCTGTGATCGCCCTGAGTCTGAAGCTTCCAGTTGTGCCCCTTGTTTCTGTGTCCCCTCCTGGAACATCTTCTCTGTCCCCCTTTTTGTTTTTTTCCCCCCCCCCCCCCCCCCAGTATCTTTTGTTTTTATCATGTTTTCCCCTGCCCTTCGTCCTCCAGTTCGTCACCCCGATTTCCCCAACCTTTCCTCGTACGACATTCCCCTGAGCTCTGGGACAACCCTTTTCTTGAAAACCTTTGTACTTTCCTAACTTCTTGACGTTTGACCAGGTTTTGGGTCCAGACTGGGGCTGCTACCCAGTATGGGCCTAACTACACATGTGCAGTGTCTTGAACGATTCCTTATTAAGGTATCGGAACGCTATTCTGGTTTGCCAGGCGCTTTTGTCAGGCAGTTTTTTGGGGGGGGGGTTTTTGTGTGGGGGGGGGGGTAGGTTCCCCGGGGCTTTTTCCCTAGGGGGCGAGGTCTTTTCCCTAGCCTATACTTTGTTTTCCCCCCCCCCCGGGGCTTTTTTGCCCCCCTCCAATCACATGACTTTGCATTTGGGGGATTTAATTCGAGAAGCCAGTTCTGGCCACATGTCCAGCCTTCCAGGGGCTCTTGCAGTCCCCCTCATCCCATCCGATTAAATTTTTCTCATCAACTCAATCATTGCGAAAAGGGGACACTAGATCTATTCCTTTCCCTCGTCGTTCGCATATATCAAAAATAGCACTGGCCCAGAACTGACCCTGTGGGACCCCGCTGTCACAGGCCCCACGTGATACCTCTTCCCGTCCCATAACTCTTGCTGCCTCCCTGTAGGTTTTCCCCAGATCCATTGCAGGCCCCCTTTTACATGCGCCTGCCTCCAGTTTCTGCACTAATCTCAGTGGGGAACTTGTCAAAGGCCTTCCGCGTCTGGGAAAAACCAATCAACCCACCCCTATCTCTCGGTCTTACTCTGTTACCTTGTCATAAAACCCCAGGGGGTTTGTGATACAAGTTTTGCCTTCCATGAACCCATTCTGGTTTTCATTTTAATCTTGTTCCACCGGGTGATCGACCACTCCCTCCTAATAATCTTCTCCATGCTTTGCACACATACATGCAAGACACATTTTTTAGTTTGGGGCCCTCGTACTGTTTCCTTTCTTAAATAGGGGACTATATTTGCTGTCTTCCATTTCTAGGTAGTTGCCCAGTTTCAAGGGATTGTTAAAAATTTGGGGTAGAGGCACACACAGCATCTCTGCTCCTTCTCTAGGACCCCCGGGGGGAAAGTTTCCGGGCCCCTCGCCTTTGAGGATAGGTCACTTAACTTTTTCACCTCCTCCTTTTGTTCGTACCATCCAAAATTCCTTTGTGTTCCCTTCTTGCTGGGGTTTCCCCAAACCCTTCCTGTCTCTCCTGTAAAGACTTTCTTAAAATTTCCCGTTTAGCTCCTCCAACCTCCTGGCATTTCTTGTGAGTTTCTCCCCCCCTTCTGTCCTTAATTTAATCCCTGGTCTTTGACTGTTGTTTTCCTCCTGATTTATACAACATCTTTTTTCGAAGCTATTCTTTTTTTATACTTCGCGGGGGCCCCCCCTCCTTTTTGGCATACCGTTCCTGGCGTGCGACTGATTTTTCTATTTTCGCGTGTTCTGTCCCTTCTATACTTTTTCCTTTTCCCATTCACTTTTTTTTTGCCCCTTTCAACCCGTCGGTTAAACCAGGGTCTCGTTTGGTCTTCCCGTTTTTTCTTTTGCCCATGGGAAAAAACCTTTTCCATCCCTCCTTCATCTTTTGTACATATCCATTTTCATTACTGACTTTCCGCCAGTTCCTGCCCCCGGGGCCTGCAGGAATTACTAAAACCCTTGTAGTCACCCTTTTATATCGGGTTTTTCCCATTCAACTCCTGTTCTCTCTCCATTTGCAGCTCTACATATATTCAAAGCACAGAACCACGGGGGCGCTAGCTCCGCGGGACTCTCATACATATTCCTCAATGCCCTTAATGCCCAGGGTAACACAAGTCCAATTTTGCTGGTTCATCCCCCCCCCTCTCACCTGTAGTGCCCTTAACATGTTGGTGATGAGGTTTCCAGTCCCCATGTCCATCATCTTGGGTCTCCATGTTTCGGAACCCCCATGTGGCTCCAGGTTTTCCCCGTCAATCTCCCGTGGTTGAAATCCCCATAACCCGCAACTTTGTTGCTGGAGTGGCTCTTCTTGCCACCTCCAAAATGTGTCCACCATTGCTCTGTTGCTTCTTCATATTCCTCCTTTGGGCCCCCCGCAGTTCGTGGGGGGATTATACATCAATCAATGACCCCTTGTGTTTCCCAAAAACTGAAAATGTACCCATATGTAGTCTCTTTCCCATCTCATTATGCCCTTCCTTTTCTCGAATTTCCACTGTTTTTTTTCTCAAGCAACCCCTCCCCCTCCCCTGCCCCTTTTACTTTCCCCATGATCGGTTCCTGGTGGGAAATTTCATCCGTTCTGTCCCGTGAGTTTTGTTTCTGTAACTGCTTGATGTCTGGGGATTCTCATTGATTCTTTCTTGCCATTCCTCTTTTATTGTTAATCCATCTGCATTTGTGTACCAAAAATTTCAACTCTGTTCTAATACTGTAACTGGGGTGCGGGGGGTGGGAACAGAGAGATCGGTTTTAGGGTTGGGTTTGGTTTTTTCATTTCCCTTGGGGTGTGTGGTTGGGGGTTCTGCGGTTTTTTTGGGGGTGTGCCTGCCCTTCCCTTGTTCCTGGGAAATTTGCTCTCCTTTTTCTTTTCCCCCCATTTCCCCCTTTCGTTTCTAAAACTCCTTTTTCATGTTTTCTTTCCCTCCTGTTTCTGTCCGTCGAGGTAACACCATGAACCCTCCCCTGCCTCTCAGCCATGTTTCTCCTGCGGATCATGTTCGGTTTGTTCGCCTTAAAAATTATTTTGAGAGGCCGTTTCATTTTCTTTGTAAAACCCACATTTTTTCTCCGAAAATTTGCCACCTGGGTCTTTTCCCCCCTCCCCCTATCACCTTCATGATACCCAATCGCTTTTTTCTCCCCCCCTGCTTTCTTTCCTCATAATTTTTTCCTTCACTTCGTCTGCCCATAGACAAACATTGATCCTCCCTTTCCACCTCCCCACTGTGACTCCCATTGCATCCTTGATGTTTTTGCTCCTTTTTCCCCCGGGGTGTTCCTTCCTTCAGCCCTCCCTTTTATGGCCCCCAAAGCCCTTGGTTTTCCCCTTCCCGCCCCCAGCTGTTCTGGCCCCCCCAGGTGTTGATAAGGCCCTGCATATGTCCTGTTCCCCAATGTCTTCCACCCTCACATTTTTTCCTAGTGTGCTCCCTTCTTTGTTTTGGCCCCATGTGGGTTTTTACAGGACCTCTCATACGTTTTTTCCATCTCCCTTCAGACTTTTGCTGTGTCTGATGTAGCCCTTACCGATGCTACTTTTTAAATACTTTGTCTTTATGTTGTTTAATGTCTCAGCTCCTCTTTTAATCTCTTTATCTTGTTTTCTGCTGTTGTGGCATTTTGCTTCCCCCTTTGCTTTCGCTTCAACCTCTCTTCCATCTTCCTTGCCACTCTTCTGTCCCCTTTCCCCCCAGTCTTCCCCCCTTTTCTTTTAACTCTGCTTCCCGGTTTTCTCCCCCAGTTTTTCCTTCGACCCCCTTTGTTCTCATCCTAGTTCGGGTTCCCCCCTTTTGCTCCACAAAAAAAAAAAGGGGAAAGGGGGGTAGTTGGGGGGGGAATAGAGGGTTTGGGGGAGGGGGGAGGGATATTATGGGGGGGAGGGGGTTATTGGTGAGGGAGAGGTATTTTGGGGAGGGGGTTAGATATTTTGGGGGGAGGGAGAGGGTTTGGGGGGGAGGGGTAGGTTTAGGGTGGGGTGGTTAGGGAAGGGGAGAGGGGGTTGGGTAGGGGAGTACGTGCTTGAGAAGAGAGGGGAGGGATGGTTATAGGGAGGGGGGGATTTTATTGGATGTGGGGGTATTTGGGGGGGGGGGAAGGGGAAAGGGGGATGGGTTAGAGGGTTTGGGGGGGGGTGGTGGCTAAGTTTGGGTAGTTGGGAAAGGGAGAGGTGATTAGGGGTGGGGGGTACTTTTGTGTAAAGTGTGTATGGCTTGTGTATGTGTGTGTGTCGGGGTTGTACTCACCTATTTTGTACTCACCTATTGAGGTTGCGGGGGCCCGAGTCCAGCTCCGGGCCCCGCCTCTCACTGTTGCTACTAGGTCACTCTTCTGAACCGTAGTTTTTATCTCCCTCTGCTTAAAGCTAGTAGGGGATCCTGCCTCCCTACATCGTTTTCCCAAACTTTTCCATTTACGACACTCTGTGGTGAAAAATATTCCTAACATCCCTGTGATTCTCTGTGTCTTCAATTTCCCAACTGTGTCCCTTGTTACTTTTCCAAATCCGGGAAAAACCCCTGTCTTTGTCCCCCTTTGTCAATTTCCTCTCAGTTTTTGTATGTCGTTATCATGTCCCCCCTATCCTCCTGCCTCCAGTGTCTAGGTTGATTTCCCTTAACCTCTCCCCCCCCCCCCCCCCCCAGGACATACCTCTAGCTCGGGGACTAGTCTTTGCAAACCTTTGCTTTTTCCCTCTATTTCTTTACGTGCTTGGCTAGTGTGGGTTCAAACGGTGCCGCATACTCCAATATGGGCCTAACTACACGGTGTACGGGGTCCTGAACGATATCTTTTTAAGAGTCGAATGCTTTTTTCTGAGGTTTGCGGGGCCCCATATCTGCAGCAGTTTTTTGTTTGATGTGCTTTTTCAGGAGAGTGCCGGTGTTATACTCACCCCAAGATCTTTTTTTTGAGTGGGTTTTGTAGTCTCTGGCTCCCTAAAACTGTAATCCGTCTGCGTTTTTTTGCCCTTCCCCAATCTTCATGACTTTGCATTTGGTGGGTTTGAACCCAGGACCCAAATTTGCTGGACCGGTCTCAGCCTGTCCAATCCCTTTTTAGTTCTGCCCCGGTCTTCGATCGATGAAAAATTTTTCATCAAATTTACGTCATCTGCAAACAGGGGAAACCCCAGAGTCTTTCCTTCCCCTGTGTTACAAAACCAGAAACAGCATGTTAGGACTGACCCCTTGGGGCCTTGCGGCCAGGTGCCCACTCTGAACCCCCCACGTACCATGACTCGCTGCTGTTTCCTGACAATATTCCCCGTCCATTGTAGTGCCTTTCCTGTTATCCCTGCTTGGGCCTCCAGTTTTTGCACCAAACTCTTTTTGTGGAACTGTGTCAAAAAGCCCCTTTTTGCGTCCAAGAATATGCAATCCACCCACCCCTCTCTCTTGTCTTACTGCTGTCCCCATGTCATAGAACTCCCCGTTTTGTGACACAGGGTTTCCCGTCTTGAAACCATGGGTGCTGTTGATGAACATTCCTTTCTAGGGGTTTCCCCCACTCTTCCCGAAAACTTCTCCATGTTTTCATACTATACAGTCAGTGAAATGGGCTGTTTAATGCTTCATGTCGTCTCCTTTTTTTTAAAAATTGGGACTACATTTGCTGTCTTCCTGCCCAGGCAATCTCCCCTTCGATAGTTTTGAATTTGTTTTTTAGGGGGACACATAGCGCCTCTGCTCCCTCCTCAATCCCATGGGGGGAAAGTTATCTGGCCCCTTTCCTTTAAAGGGACTAGCTCCTCAAAGCCTCTTTCCCTTTTTCCCCGGTTGTGTGCACGTTCCAGCACATGGTGGTGTCCCCCCTCTCCGTCTTTTTGAGCCCCTTCTGTTTTCTGTGAACATTTTTTGAATCTCTTGTTGAGTTCCTCCATATTCACAGTCATTTCTTGTTTCTCTCCTCCCTCTTCCTTAGTGATTACCTGGGGCCTGACTGTTTTTTTCCCCCTGATGTGGCTGTAAACATTTCGGGTCAGATTTGGGTTTCGCTTATGTCATTTTCTATTTCTTTGGGCCCCCTTCTTTTTCTGGCATATTCGTTTCTGGCTCACGTGCCTCCTTATTTACGGGTCCTTTGTTTCTATTTTTTCTTCCACCCCCTAGAAACACTTTTTTTTTGCCCCCCTGCCCCTTTGGGTAAACCAGGGGCTCTTCCTGCTTTTCATTATTCCTGTTACCCTTGGGTACAAACCCCCCTCAGCCCCTTGCTTTTGTTGCACATTTTCCATCATCTCTTTAACGGGGGGTTTCCCCCTGCCATTTTCTCTGCCCCGGGACCCCGTTCAGGAATTTCCCCTCTTTCCCCTGTGTAGCCCTTTTTTCTTGATTTTTGGCTTCATTCGTCCTCATTTCCTGCTTCTCCCCCCCCTTTTGTACTCTCGTGTTTTCAAAAGCTTAAAAACCACATGGCACTGGCCCCAAGGCGTTTTTCTATGTGATGTCCTGGGGTATCTACTCCAAGGTGAATCTAAGTTTGCCTTGCGGGGTTCATCTCTCCTCCTCTCTTGAGTGTCCCCTTGGGTTTTGGTACATAAGTTTTCCAGTACCCCACCACTCTTAGCCCTCCATTTATTTTGGCCCCCCAGTGGTCCAAGTTCCCCCCAATCAAACTCCTTGGGTTTTAAAGTCCCCCATGTAGGAGCTTTGCCCTGCATGCATGAGCTCTTCTGGCCACCCCAGCCAGTGTGTCAACTCGCTCTATTGCTCTCGCGAACCTTGCCTTGGCCTCCTGCTGTTCTGTGGGGGGTTGTAACACTGCTTTTACCCCCTTGGCCCCAAGTGAAGCGTTCCCCTATGAAACATTTTTCTTCTCCGCTGTTCCTCCCCCCTAATCAAATTCCAGCATTTTTGATCAGAAATGCCACTCCCCCAAACCCCCCCCCCCTTTCCCTCGTTTTTCCCAGGATTTGGTATCCCTTTGGAAAGATGGACTGTTTCAAAACCTTAAGCTTTTTTTCTTGAGAGCAAAGATGCCCGGGTGATGCCCTTTGACTCTTTCATGCCACTCCCCCACTTATTTGTTTACCATCAGCGTTTGGTACCATACCTTCAGTTTCCTTTCCCAACAATTGTAGTTTGTGGGGCCTGTGAGGATGGGAAAACCTGGTGGCATACTGTGTGATTCTATAGCTCGGTTTTTGGGTGGAGGCTAGGGGTATGGATTGTAGTGTGTTTTGGATGGTGTGATGGGTTTGTATGGTTCTGAGAATAGTTGTGTGTGTGCTTGCCCTTGCTGTTCTGTTCTGCTCTGCTGGTTCCTCCTTGTCTCTTCTCCTAGCTCCTTTTCCCGCTTTTTTTCCTCTCCTCAGCTGCTGTCGTTCTGTTGGCTTCTGTCTCTGTCTGGGAAACCCCCTCTTGTACTTTTCCCGATATTTGTGTGTGTGTGTGTGTGTGTGTGTGTGTGTGTGGTGTGGTGTGTGTGTGTGTGTGTGTGTGTGTGTGTTTTGGGGTGTGTGTGTGGTGTGTATTTGCCTAGTTAGTTACCATATTGTCCTAGTGCAGGTGTGTGTGTGTATGTGTGTTTGTGTGTGTATGTGTGTGTATGTGTGTATATGTGTGTGTTCTTTGTGTATGGGGGAGGTTATGAGGGGTAGATACTGCTAATACATACCAGTAATTCTGGGTTATAAAAAGCGAACTTGCTACTAGGGTCTAAAGCTCCTATGAGTGTCTACCCTTGTGTGTGTGTGTGCTTGTGTGTGAGGGAGGGATGGTTGGGAGGGGTAGGTGGTGTGGTTGAAAGATAGTTTATACCTCTCGGGTCGTGTAGGCCAAACTTAGTCTCAGCTATCTTTCAAAGTAATGTACTCTCTCCACTTATTCCCCTTTTTCTGGATTTAAGTATCAGTTATTACTGGTTATTATCATATTCCTTGTTCACATTTAGAGAGGACTTCCTAGCTTCCTAAGTATTCTTAACTGCTAATAAAATACGGGTAGGAACACTGCCTTACCCCCACATTACCCCTCGCTAGACTGCTGTCCTACTCACACTCTCCTCAACACTATCTTCACTTTAACTATTTCTATTTCTACACTAATTTGGTAATAGCTTTCAGGAGTGAGTGACCAGTATCTAACAGTGATTTCAAGGCCAGACGCCAGGATGCAACATGCAAACCACAATAGGTGAGTGAGTACTTGCTCTTGCACGGTGCGGTGACAAGTTGCCAGATGTGATGACGTAGTCGTCGTACTTAGGCCTTCCACTATTTGGAGATCCTTCACCCGTGATGTTTATAACTATATTTTGCTCATACATCCCGCGTTTATCACACGATATCACTTTTCACTTATGATAGTAATACACTTATATACACTTCAAATTTATATTTTATAAAAGGCACACAACTTGTTGTGACGTCACTGCATCAGCAGGGCCCACGACTGCCACCTCCCCCTTTTTGTATATTTTATTTTTCCTTTCTGTTTTTTTTTTTTTTACCTTTTTCCCTCTCACTGTATGGTGTGTTGTGGTGTGTGTGTGTGTGTGTGTGTGTGTGTGTGTGTGTGTATGTGTTGTGTGTGTGTGTGTGTGTGGTGTGTGTGTGTGTGTGTGTGTCTGTGTGTATCACATATTTGTACTCGCCCAATTTGTGGTTTTTAGGGGTCAAATCATAGCTCCTGGCCCCGCCTCTTCACTGTTCGCTACTAGGTCCTCTCTCTCCTTCCTGCATGAGCTTTATCATACCCTGCCTTAAAACTGTGAAATGGTTCCTGCCTCCACTACGTCGCTTTCTAGGCATTCCACTTCTTGTCAACTCTATGAATGAAGAAGTACTTCTTAACGCCGTTTGACTCATAGGAGTCTTCAGCTTCTAATTGTGACCCCTTGTTTCTGTGTCCCATCTCTAAAATTTCCCTGTCTTTGTCCACCTTGTCAATTCCTCGTAGTATTTTATATATTGTTAAACATGTCTCCCTTCACCCTTCTGTCCTTCAGTGCCGTCAGGAAGATTTTCTTAAAACCTTTTTTTTGTAGGTCAGTCCCCTTAGCTCTGGGACTAGTCTTCTTGGAAAAACCCTTTTCACTTTCTCTAATTTCTTGACGTGCTTGACCAGGTGTGGATTCCAAATGGTGCCCGCATACTCCAGTATGGGCCTGACGTATATGGTGTACAGAGTCTTGAACGATTCCTTAGTGAGGTATCGGGACGCTATTCTTAGGTTTGCCAGGCGCCCGTATGCTGGCCAGCAGTTATCTGATTGATGTGCGCCTCAGAAGATGTGTTTGGTATTATACTCACCACTAGAACTTTTTCCTGAGTGAGGTTTGCAGTTGGCCAAACCCAGACTATACTCTGTCTGCAGTCTTCTTTGCCCTTCCCCGATCTTCATGAGTTTGCATTTGGCGGGTTAAATCCAAGGAGCCAGTTGCTGTACCAGGCTTGTAGCCTGTCCAGGTCTGGTCTCTTCGTAGTCCTGCTGATCCTCGAAGATTTAATTCTTCTCATTAAAATTCATATCATCTGCAAAAAAGATGATATGAGTCTATCCCTTCCTTTATGTCATTCCATATACCAAAAACAGCACAAGCCCTAGGACTGACCCCTGTTTGGGTCCGCGCTCGTCACTGGTTCCCACTCTGACACCTCGTGACGTAACATGGCTCGTTGTTGCCTAGATCCCCCCCGTCGTCACTGGTTCCCACTCACCCTCGTGACGTAACATGGCTCGTTGTTGCCTAGATCCCCCCTCTTCACTGGTTCCCACTCTGACACCTCGTGACGTAACATGGCTCGTTGTTGCCTAGCTGTCAGATATTCTCTGATCTATTGCAGCGCCTTCCTGTAGTGTGTGCCTGATACTCTAGCTCTTCCATTAACCTCTTGTGAGGAACTGTGTAGAAGGTCTTCTTGCAGTCCAATAAATGCAGTCTATCCACCCTTCTCTCTCGTGTCTTACTTCAGTTACCGTGTGATAAAACTCAAGTAGGTTTGTGACACAGGATTTTCTTTCCCTGAAACCGTGTTGGTTGTCGTTTATAAGCTTGTGTCTTTCTAGGTGCTCCACCACTCTCCTCTTGATGATCTTCCTCCTTGACTTTGTATACTATACATGTCAGTGACACAGGTCTGTAGTTTGATGCCTCTTGCCTGTCTCCTTTCTTAAAAATTGGGACTACATTTGCCATCTTCCATACCTCAGGTAGTTGCCCACTTTCAACTGATGTGTTGAAGGTTTTTGTTAGTGGCACACACAGATTTCAGCTCCCTCTCTAAGAGCCCATAGAGAGATGTTGTCTGGTCCCACCTCCTTTGAGGTATCAGTTCACATAGCAGTTTCTTCACCTCCTTCTCAGTTGAGTGTATTTCACCCAGCACTTGTTGGTGTATCTCTCTACTCTGAAATCCTGGAGTCCTTCCTGTCTCCACTGTAAATACTTATTTAAATCACATGTTGAACTCTTCACATACCTCTTGGTCGTTATTTGTGAACTCTCCACCTTCCTTACTTCCTCAGCCTGATTACCTGGTGATAATAAATGGTATAAAATACAGACACAATGGAAATATAAACACTTAAGCAGTTTAATGTGATTTTTTATTGACAACGTTTCGTCCACACAGTGGGCTTTATCAAGTCAGGTGGAGAATGCTGCATGTGACAGTCTTCCGAGAAAGTTGTCTTTAACCTTGGGTAGCTTTAAAAAGAGATTGGATAATGTGAGGGAAAAGTTCAATAGAGAGGGTACTAGGAAGGAATATATTTTAGTATCAGTTAAGCTTTCACTGCCGGCTTCTACGTTAAAGGTAGGCGTAAGTCATTCTCGTTTTTCCCCCTTTTCTCCCCCTCTGACAACTCGATAGTTTGTCTGGCGGCTACTTATAAGGTAGGGTTCAGTCAGCTCTGGCTATCCCTTCCCTCCCTATTCTTCCCCCACCCCCCGGATAATGGTGATGTGTTGGGCGGCTATGGTTATACAGTAAAATCACTAGAATTCTCAGCTCCCAACTTTCCTGTATAGTACATGCCTGCCTTCGTATTCTAGTGGATTTATTGGTTGAAAGCTTCACACTTTTGACTATAATATACTTAGGTCCTTTCAGTCTTCTGCTCTTAGGTTGCACTGTTGTAATAATTCACCACGTCTTTTTGAATATTGTACATTACATGGTAAGAGTGATTTATTTAAAGCACGTGGGTAATGTCGATTCCTTTACCCTAGCTTGGATGTCAGAGAGGGTCACCCTGGCAATCATCGAGTAGAACAAGGAGAAGGACTAAACGTCCAGAGACTTTCCAATGTTTGTATTGAAGATACCTGTGCCCCTGTATGAAATCTGCAGGACGTAAATCTCCCTCCAGCATTGCAGCGGTAAGAACTGCTTTCTGTCTTCGGGATAGCTACTACCATGGTTACTGTGTAAGTAATAGCCAGTGGTGGTCACCAACACTGCGACCCCCCACCCTTATCATCAGCAACAGGCTACCGGTTGTTCAACAACGAAGCTGTGCACCAACACCAGACACACTTGTTAGATTTTGGTGTTGAGTTCAAATGTTATTTTATTATTTCTTTTTCATTTTTCTTTCAAATTAGGATATACTTTCATTGTTTTGTTTTATGTTTGATTTAATAAATAGTGTTTATCTTTCGTGAAATTATTATTTCTTTTTCTATTCATTAATTTTCCTGGAGGAGGAGCCAGCCGAGTGAGTACTACTGTATGAAGTTGTTACAGGGCTGAGAAAGCCTTCACAAGTGGCGACCCTGCCAGGATTAACCCGCACTACTGATCAAGATTCAACTCCATCTAGAATCTACCATTGGAACTTCAACGCGTTACCCACAGACGGTTACGCACACAGCCATGAGTATCATTTTTCTATGGTAGGACTTCTGTACAGGTAATTTAAACGATTGGTTGATTGTTATAGTCTCAATCTATATTGTAAGTCAGTCTAGGCAGGATATATTATTTAATTCTGCCACCATATTATGTAGCTTGAAACACTTTGAGGATTTAGACTCTAGGGACCCGGAGATTTTCCACGTGACAACTTGTTTCATTGGGCTATTTATTGTAATCAAGGGATACTGTATAGGACACTCTTGATTTTGTTGATGAGAAGATTGGATGGCAGGGACCCATTCTACTTACTGTTTTGCTCAGAGCCGCATAGGAACCCTTCCCCGTTGTCGTTAGAATAATATTGTTTAAAACTGCAGCAGGGATCGAGCCCTCTGGTTTATTTACAGCTTGAGCGGAGCAGGAAATTGAACCTCCGTTTTCTTTAATACCCGTTTGCATTTCCTCATGATGTTTAAGTTATTCTTGCAAGCATGGATGGAATTACAGATTTTGGAAGAATGCTGGAAGTACGTTCGAATAACAGGGAAAAAATTTGAACTCTTTTATTACGTGCTAAGAACCAGGATAAAGACCTTGAGAGAGAGAAGAAAGAGAGGAAGAAAGACAAGTTAGGAAGGAAAGGAGAAGCGGAAACAATGGACGGAGAGAGGAGAATCGCAAGAGAAGAGAGAAAAAGGAGAGAGAGAGAACTGAAACGAGGAAGACAAGAAAAGGAAGCGTGATATACTTGATAGTGAGGGACAGAGCTAAGATTACGTGAGGACAGGTTTAATTCAAGGGAATGGAGGAAACGAGCAAAGGACAGAGAATATGGTTAAGAGAGAGAGAAAAGGATCGCGAGCTCGAAACAAACTCGCTTTGAATTAGAGAATAAGAAGTTAACTTATCTCACAACAGCAATTAGATGAGAGGAGTAATTGGAACAACCGTGCCAGTAACTGCACATATTACAACACTAATTTACCTCCCTTCACAGCAGGGGGAAGAATAACTTATACATTATAAGCGTATTGATAAATACGTACCCTCTGTGAATGTCCTCTGACAACCTGGGTTACCGGTTAGGAAATGTTATTTTCTGGATACAGCCCTGAATATCTTGAACATTGTCACAGGATATCATATGTAATTTTAACCTATAAAGATAGTGCAAATCTAAAGGCATATCAAACAACCACTATTCTTACAGGAAAGATTTCAGGTAATGCCATTACAGCTGGCCAGATAATTTCAGCAAGCAGTTACAGTGTAAACCACTCTTTCGTTTGTTCGACTTTTGGATAGAGAGTTCAGGAAGTGATCACGTTATGAATCTCTTAGAGACTTCATGGTTGTTGACCAGTTCGTGCTGCGAACAGTCATCCCCACCAGATACGGAAACATTCATCAGAGAACGTAAACTGATTAAAGCTGTGGAAGTTGCTGAGGCTGCTGACTGTATGCTGAGGCTCACAATTCCTATAAAGACCTAAAGGGATCGAACCCTAAGGCGCAAGGGTTCATCAGACCTGAAGAAATCAAAGCCTCTACGTCGGTAAGTTAAAATGACTTTCTTTTATTTCACTGTTTGTATTTGTGTGGTGTTAAGGGACATAAACGCCCCAGATTGTCCTTTAAGAAGTCCAAAAATTGGAAACGATGTTTCTCAAAGACTATAATGACCAAAGCACCTTCTGTTCAGGAACAATGTATAGTTCATTATGATAAGTGTATCCTAATCTTAAAGAAAATCACTTCTTCATTACTTTCATTACTTCAGACTATTGGGCATGTACAGACACTTTTCCTACATCCCGTTGTTACATTAGGTCTAAATGGTTCACAGGTCCTGGTCTGAAGCCGTGATAGCTCCCCATCACTTTCTTGATCCGTACTAATAAGGTAATGTAAACTGGTGCCCTTCTTCCTTCTGAGGGTTGACCTGTCATCACAAGTGGATTTAAGTGTTTCAGTATCCTCTTCCTGTTGAGTCAGAGAAGCCCCTCGAAACGTTCAGATGAGACAATGTCTCCGCAGAGATTCATGTGGGGTTAAAAACCCCCCAAGTGATGCTACTCTCTCGAAAGCGTCGGTTGTTCGGATCACCGGTTCACTTGTTCTAGCATGAAAGTGACAGATTCACCTCCGATACCATAAAATGTCTTGACTAGAGGGCTCAGACAAAGCCCAGGCTTCTCCTACGTCCTAATCTTTGATTTTCCCTGACTTTAAGCCTTTAGATATATCCGAGGACTCCTTTGTCAATATTACACGTAATTGACTTCTCTTCATGTATTGCCATAATGCAGCTAAACAAAAATAAGTTATCAAAAGGAAACACTTTCATATAAAATTTGAATTTATAAAAGGTATCTTGTACAAGTCAGTATTCAAATTTAAATTCAGGGATGAGACAGGACTATTCCATACTTAGTTATTCCACGTCCTTGCAGCAGTAGATGTTCTTAAAATGGACTTCATGACTGCTCCAGTGGCACCGGGACATTCTCTGCATGTAAAACTTTAAATAAAATTAGGGAAAACCTATTTCTTGGCCTAAAATGTTCTCACGATGTCATAACTATTGTCGATTGTAAAGTTTGCCAACTGTCATCCTCCCGAACCCGGTACAAGGCGAGTACCATGGTCAAAATGCCTATCTTTACGGTCCGTATCGAAAGGTACTATTGAACATCGCTTGGTCCTTTATCTCCACTTTCATCTGGGGGACATAGAATATATATTAAACATTGGTTGATTATGCTTCGAGTTTCCATGAAGCCACTAACCTTAAAGACCATAACTATCTACAGAGGTGGCTGAAGCACTTCTTTGTCCATCTTCTCAGAGGGGCATCCCATAGAGAAAATTTTGTCTGACCGTGGGACACCATTCACCTCCTGACTTAATGCAACATCTTATACCCAACTTCTGGGAGTGAAGCCTCTCTTCACCAACCTTATCATCAGCTGTATATGGGATGGACTTGAGTGCCAGCATTCTATTCTCAGGTCCATTTTAAGGAACACCTTGCTCCCTTAAACCTAAGGAGTGGCATCGTTACCTACCCTGTGCTTTGTTTGCAGGAGGGAAGTTCCAGTGACTCTTTGGGTGTTTTCACTTTTGTACTTCTCTATTGGTAGGACAGGCCAGAGGGCATTGCCATCCTTAATGACTTGGTGCTGATACAATGAGAGGTAAATGCTGGTGTTCAGTCTTCTCTTACCAGTTTATCCATGACCTTAGATCCAAACAACTTGAGGAGGGGACCTCTGACATAGATTTCGAATAAAAAACCTAAGCTTGTCACATGGACCTGTACAAAAACCCTATTTTGACTCCAAACATTCAGAGGAGATGTTTTAATAGTAGGAGATGAAGTTATTCGTACTTTTGCCTATCAAGTCCAAATAAATTATTAGTAGCATGGAAAGGTCCATATAAAGTATAAAGAAAATTTGTGGGCAAAGTTGATACCTCATAGAAGTCAAGGGGTAACTAAGCTTTCATCTATCAAACAATCCTTAAGAAAATATTACCGAAGATATTCGGCTTAACTGCCTTAATAACTTTGACTTGTTTTTCCACATCGAACTTGATACGACAACTGAACGGAATGGTAAGGTGTGGTAATTGACACCTTAAACTTAGACTATGATGGAAAGCAAATACATGACTTGGTTGACTCGTACCATCGGATTGCAACCAACATAAATATTAATGAATACTTTTGAGCATGACCTAAGACGACAATGAACATACTTCAATGTGTGAGTAACTTTTCAGACGTCTTTATGATTATTCCTGGTGTTACCTCCACGGTAGTCCATAAGATTGATTATTGACGGACATTTCCTAATCAAACGGAAATTATACCCGTTCCAGTACCCTTAGGGATGCGTTTAACCGAGAGGGTAGAAAATAATTTAAAACTAAAGATCATGGAACCTCAGTATCTTCATATTGTTCACAGATAGTCATGGTAAGAAGGAGGATAATTCTTATAGACTTGCTATTGCTTCTCCAGGGCCCTAATTGGGCTATAATCGGTGGGATGCTGAGCCTATCGCCCTTAATAGATAGCGATCTACACAAATTTTATTGACGCTCTTCCTTCTTTTCAGAGATTGTATTGGCAGGCATATCATCAAGTAATGTTAGATACTTTCTTTTAAGCAGTTACTCCGCTTTTTCTACACACCAAGGACTGAATGCAGTATAGAACTATTGACTTGGTTTGGAAACTGACTGTGCTCCCTACGTGTGACTGATGAGAAAAGGTCTTGGGTAATATGCTAATGTTTCAGTTTATTTTTGATAACAATAACGTAATGACATTACGTGGGGGGAACAATCCAAACATTAACATCAGTTCTGGTAGGTTCACGAATCAACATTGGCTATCACACTGGCCAAGCCGAAGAAATGCTTCTTGGGTTTAACAAGATTAGATATCTTGGACTGATACTTTCTAATCACATCGCTCTGAGCATATCCCCAGTAACAGACTCAAAAGCTTTATTGAATTTAAATTCCCCAAAACCAAGAAAACTCACTGCATAGCTTTCTTGGTTCTGTAAATTTTTATCGCCGGCTTTATGCGAACCTTATTGATCTTACAGGCATCTTCTCGGAACTTCCTTTAAAAAGTCTGTGGAGAACCTCTTGAACTTTCCGGACGTAGCTCGGGAAAAGTTTAATGAGATTAAAAGATCTTATCGAAAGAACCCTTCTACTTAAGATTCCAGAATTAATAAAACATTATGTTTGAGAATGATGCCTCCAATACTGGCTTCGGTGCGGTTGATACTACAATACATGATGGTACTCATCCCTGATGCTTCTAAGCCGGAAATCTTCTTCCCCGCAGAATACAAGATTTCTCACAATAGAAAAGGAATGTTTTACTAGCACTTGTGTGGGATATCTTAAAACTTAAATTTTATTTGTTGGGTGAAAGAAATTCATTTTAGAAATCCGGACCACAAAACCTTTGATATACCTAGAAACTTTTAAGGGAACAACATGGTGGACATTGGCACTCGGCTTATAAGTTCCAAATTGTGTATATCAATGGTTTTTCAATCAAATTTTTTCTCTGACTGGTTATGTCGTGACAGTCGTAGAAGATTTGTTGCTTACACGACTTCCACATGTATTGAACTTTTTCCTCGCCTAGTCTTCTTATACTCCTGGACTATAAAGTTTGGTAAGGGGTGAGGCGTGTTAGGGAAAAGTTCATACGAATGAGGGTTATAGAAGGAATATATATAGTATCAGTACGTTCTCACTTGCGGCTATTGTTAAGGGAGGGTAAGTCATTCTCCGCCCTTTTCCCGCTTTTTCTCCCCCTCACCGAAATGATAGTTTGTGCCTGCTTCGGCTATAGATAAGGAGGGTAAGTCACGCTCCGTTTTTCCGACTTTTCTCCCCTCCTCCCTGAAATTGATAGTTTGTCTGCCGGCTACTTGTTAGGTAGGGTCAGTCTTGCATCCCGCTTATCTCCTTCCCTCCTTCTTCTCCCTCCCCCGAAAGGTGACTGTTGGCGGCTCTGTTAAAAGTAAATCACTAGACTCACTCAGCTCCCACCTCTACGTAAGTACATGCTGCCTTTGTTATTATAGTGGATTTATTTCGTTGAAAGCTTCACTTTTGACCAATATAAACTTAGGTCCTTCTCAGTCTTGCATCTAGGTTGACTGTTGTAATAATCCACCACGTCTTTTTGAATATTGTACATACCATTGAAGAGTGATTTATTTAAGCAGGGGTAACCTGTCTATCTTTCAGCTTGGATTGTCAGAAGAGGGTCACCTGGACAATCAAATCGAGTAGAACAAAAGGAGAATGGACTATCGCCTAGAGACTTTCCACATTTTGTATTGAATTACCATGTCGCAACCTGTATGAAATTGCAGGAAGTAACTCCACAGCATTTGCAGCGGTTAAAGAAAAGCCCTTCAATGTCTTCGGGACATAGAATATCACTGGTATATGTGAAGAATCTAGCCCAGTGGATGGTTCACCAACACCTCGCGGACCCCCCCCCCCCCCCTCTTATCATCAGCAACGGGTACGGTTTCAACAACAGTGTCACCAAACACCAGGACACCATTGTAGATATTAGTGTTGAGTTCAAAGGTTATTTTATTCATTTCATTTTTTCATTTTTCTTTCAAATAGGATATACTTTCATGTTTTGTTGGTCTATGTTTGGATTTATAAATAGTGCTTTATCTTTGTGAATTATGTATTTCTTTTTCTATTCATTAATTTTCTGAGGAGGAGCAGCCTGAGTATATACTCGTCTCGAAGTTGTTACAGGGTGAGTAAGCCTTCAACATGATAAGTATATGAGTAGACCTTCAGCAGTGTTCCTCCATTCTTATGTTCTTATGTGGGATAGCGATGAAGAAGTTTCTTGGCGAGGGGTTCGGCTATGTTATAAAAGCCGTTGTTCTGGTTTAAGTTGTTGAGTATACAAATAAGTGATGATTCCAGGATTCTTCGGTATTGAGTGTTGTCTTCTCTGGCGATAAGTCTTGCGTTTCTGTAGTTGATTAAATGGTTGTGTGAATTTCGGTGTTGAACACAGGTATTCCTTGGATCGTCAGATCTGCCTGCGTACTGGTGTTCTGAAATGCATACATACATACACGCAACACATTCAAATAAACATACATACATATATATGTGCATGCATACATACATGCCATTAACGAAACTGCGGCTGGCCGAGATTCGATCCTGTGCAACATTGTCTAGCCTCGTGTGTAGCCACACAATGTTCACGATGCTCTACCCAATGCCCCATCGATCCTACACGTGGTCTTGGGAAACTCAGAACAATTTCAGTCTACTCTTGTTTGAATACCACAGTCCCCCCCACTATAAACAACACATTGCTATACACTCTACACTATACACACAAGGTCAACAAACACTGTTATCAGAACGAGTCTGCAGGGTGAATGTTCGTGTATTCTGGGAATTGGAGAGGAACACACCTTCTCTGTTCTCCCCCTCCTACCCTCAGATGACCGTCATGCATCCTCCCTCACTCCTCTGCCACTGTCTTCACTTACACTTTTCTTCATTCTAATGGAAGAAATGAATTCCTAGAAAATGTATATTAAATAAGTTTTTTAATAGTTTAATAAAAACAAAACAAAATGACATACTTTTTTTTGATAGTTTCAGAATGATTTTTGCCAAAATTATTGCAATTAAAAATTTTTGCTTGCCTTATTCAGCAAGAAGAGCATTGCTATATAAGCCAAAATTGGAAGTTTCCCCTATTTGGTATAATATATATATATATATATATATATATAATTATGTAAGGAATTCGCAAGAGTACGCGAAATATACACAAACAGTGATCTCTGGCCGAAGGAGACTCGAACCTTCGAAACTTGGAACAAGGTACGCAGTGCTTTACCATTCTCACCACGCTGGACAATATTTTGGCGCCTAACTCACGCTAGACATTGATCCAAGGCAGCCAGCTTTCAGGGAGAAGGCTTACAGCTTTTCATCTCATCCCATGCATGCATCGACCAACTAGAGATTTTAACAATGCAAGGAATTCACAAGAGCAGGCGAAATATACACAAACACTGATCTCTGGCCTGCGGAAGCCACTAAAAATCTCAATATAAATCTGACTTTCAAAAACATTCGGACAGAGAATGATTCAGAACACCGCCTAATAATGTGGTTGGTGTCCACAAGGTCCCATGTACCCTTTGCCCACTCTCATACATTGGTCAGAGTCAGACAAGTAAATCTCTGGAAACTAGATTATTCCAACACCAGTAGTCAATCAGGACAGGCCAGGTATCATCATCCACAGGGGTGGGCTGTCACCCAGATAATTGAACCCAACAGTTCCAGTATAGAAACATAACTGAGTCCTGTCTCCTGAAACATGATAGGAACGCCTTATATAACTCAAATTATGGGCTGTACAAATTCGATAGTTATTTAGTGGAGTAAATTGTGCCACCCTTAAACAACAATGTTTACAAAAGTGCAGGATTGCTCTTCTGCAGGGCTTTTAGTGTTGTTTCGGTTTGTTCAAACAGAGTCTGCAAACTGAATATCATGGTACGTGTAACCCACTCACCTACAACATCAGTAGTAAGGAAGTCTCTATGAGGGTTCATTTAGGTATGGGTGCACATGTGCGATCATCCTAGGACAGTCCAAAAGAAATGTAGAGTGACCTATTGAGGTAGTAACCCGTCTAGGTACAGTGGTACAAGGTACACATAGGTGATTGCAACATGGTGATGACAACTAGTTTAGTGATTTATTGATTAAGGTTGTTAGTAATATTACGTTGATAATAATGATATTAGCAGATGATAGTGGATAATGATGGTAATGGTGTTAAAAATTAAGCATTACCAAGTTGTTATAAGAAAGAAAAGCCTGAATATGACACATTTAATGAAAGGCAATAACTCATTGCCTTTTCTAGATGTTTTAATTATTAAGGGTAATAATGAATTCAAATTTAAAACCTACAAATAACTGTTCCTATGTCCACTATTATTCTTCCCATCTCGTCAATGTTTTTGAGAGCTTTACGAATTTGTAGTCCAGAGTTCATAGATGAGGAAATATCCAAAATTTATGAAATAGGTAATGATTTGAAATACACAAGAAACGTAATTGATAAATCTTTTAAAGTTGCTAGAAATACTTTTTACAATCCAAAAAGGGACAACCAGCCTTATTCAACTAAAAATATGTTGGTTCTCCCTTACCATGAAAACTTGGTTGATATGCCTTCTCTTCTTAAGACTTTTAATATTAAAGTTGTATTCAAAAATCTTGATACAGTAAAAAAAACTTTTGATAAAGAATTCCCCTCAAAATGCTGATGGATGTGTCTATAAGATTCCTTGTAAAATTTGCGATAAAGTATATTACGGTCAAACTAGTAAAATCTCGAACTAAGATTAAAAACAACATAAATATAGCATTAGAACTGGACAAGATTCCAATGCTCTATTTATTCATGAGAGAGATTTTAACCATCCAATTGATTTTCAAAAAGTTGAGAAAGTTGTATCAAGAAGTCCTTGGTCGAAGAAAACCCGGAGTTTACCTGAGAGATTCCGGGGGGCAACGCCCCCGCGGCCCCGGGTTTGCCAGGGCCCCCTGGGGGATGGC
>NW_026506734.1:0-22043 GCF_026875155.1 Cherax quadricarinatus
TAAAATATGTTTAAATTCTTTAAAGATTGATGGACTGATTCATAAAACCAAAGGCTGAGGGATGATTACCTAAAATCCCCCTGTTCTTCCCTTTTTCCCTTTGTATGGACTGATGAACCCACTGTGTGGGGAATTTTTCCCTCATTAAGATCCCAATTTGTTGCAATGTTTAAATTTATAAATTTTCGGTTCTCAAACCTTCATGTACGGGCAGAGTTTTTGTTCTTGTTCTGTTTGATACCACGTTATCAACGATTTAAAAAAATTTCCAGGGGTTTGCGCATTACTTTTTCCCCTTTAATGCATCCAGTGATAAATCACTCAATTGAAAACAAAAAAAACTGCTATCCCCCCCACTCCATTTTTTTCCCCAATTTGAAAGTGGGTTTTGTTTCCCCTGTTTAGCCCAAAAAAATCTTTTTGTTACTCTTTATTTATCATATTTCCTCTTTTCCCTCGATCACCCAAACATGAGAAAGTTCAATGGTAAACCTTTCATTGCTCAACTCTGGCGCCATTTTGGGGGTTCTTCTTAAACATTTTCTAATTTTTTTTTTTTGTTGTTGTTTTTTTTGTTGTGTGTGAGAGCACCACCAACACTGCAAATTCCAATTTGGCTTAATAAAATTTCAAAAATTTTTTAAATTTCGCCTTTCATATTTTTGTCGGGTGTTTTATTTTTGTCGAGAGCGGGGATCCTCCAATTTTAAAAATATTTTTTTCCGAACAATTTTTTATTAAAATTTCTAAGCCTTTTTTTTGTATATATTCTTCAATATTTTGTCACACATTCTGCGTTTTTTTTTATTCGCCTGATTTTCTTTCTCTCATTTCTATTACAGGGCATTCATTCATTTTTTCCATCTACAACATTTTTGCAAATAATAGTAATCAGATTCTTTTGAAAGGATTTCAGTCATTATCATTATTATCTTTTCAAAATATTTTTTCATCACCTGAAAAATATACATATAATTTTTAAATTTCCCATGGGAAAAATTTTTTATAAATTAAAACATTTTGGGGCAAATACAGACACTTTTTGGGACCCCACTTTTCACAGTCTCCATACAAGCGGTTCACTTTTATAACATTTTTGCTTTTTCCCCTCAGACAAAATTTCCCCTTTGATTGTAATAATTTTTTTATTTTATCATTTAATTTGCCGTTTTCAAATTAATTTTTATGGAAAAAAATCAAAAACTTTTTCAAGTTAATAAATGCAATTAGCCCATTTTTTTCTCGAACAGTTTTTTTTAACTCCGTCATGTTGATTTAAAATTTCATGTGAGACGGAAACCAAATTGTTTACCCGTTTGTGTGTTATTTTTCTGTGAGTATTAAATCCAGTGTTCACTAATGTTTTCTCAATAATTTTTAAAAAACACTTTTTCAAGAAACCGGGCTTAATTTGCGGTTTTCCCCCCACTTTTTTTTTTAAATAAGGAAAATAAAAGATAAGACAAGGGGGAAATATTTGATGTATGTAACTGAATAAAATTCAATTAATTTTTCTCTCCCTTTATGGTGGAACAAAAATTTTTTGTATGGAAGTAAGGGGGTAATGGAAAAAAATGAAGCCCAGGTGGTTTAAATTTGGGGAAAAGTTGAAAACCCTTTCTTAGTGAAATCCTAAAAAAAAAAAAGAAAGATTGGATAAAATTCGCACATCCCTTAAGATCAGAAGATGCCTATCCCGTCTGGTTCATAGATTTTTTTTCTATCAGCATCTGGAGTAACAAATTTTAATTTCCTTCTTCTGCAGTTGAAAACTGAGACACATGTGCAACGAACATCCTGGGTTTTTATTGTAGACTTTTCGCCATTAAGTGCTTATCAATACAAGATTGGAGGACATAATTTGAAGAACAGTATAACTATATACAAAAGAATGAAGCATTCAGTTCCTTGCATTTGTGTATAGGAGCAACGTAGACGTGAAGATTCTGAAGCACTGGCAAGAGACTGGCCGCTTTATAAATCTTCACACTACTGCCGCTATCACACCAAATCCAAGACTGAATGCCTCATCTTTTGTATATAGTTCTCGTCGTCAAGTTTAAGTCGTAGAATCTGTACTGATAAAAGCCCACTGATGGCGAAACTCTGCAATAAAGGACACCCAGATGTTGACACAGTGTCTCAGATTCCATCTTGTCGATATTGTAAATGTCGCCATTCTTGTACTTCTTCTATACTTTTATTGTTATCTATCAGCTGTCTGTCTAGACTGAAATTTCTCTATATTGGAAAATCACTACATCTTTTGTAAAGACATTGTAACTTCTATTCCAAACCTTTCGCACATTTCCTCCACTTTCTCTGGGATTTTCCCATCGTCATCCATTCTCTGTATTCCATCTTTACATTTAGTTACATTTTGCTAGCTTAAATAACAGGTCGGTTACATGTTACTTTCCATTCTTTTCAAAATTTCTTTCCTCTTCTCCTCTATTAAATATGCATATTCATTTCCTAACTTCTTCGAGTATTTCATAAGTTCTTGATTGTCCCCCTTCGTAAATCACTGTAAACAAAAAAAAATTAGTTTTCGAAGATATTTAGCGTAATTAGGTATTTTGGGGTGGCTGAATCGAAAAGGCATTAGGTTTTTCAGAATTGGGCGCTTGTGTTTGTGAAATATTGCATACCTACTCTCCTTAACAGGGAACTTAGCCATAACGCCGTGTTTATGTATATGTTGTGACAATTTGTAAAATACAGAAAGTTTTAATAAAGATTAGAATTTTATTTTTAATTTATTTAACATTAACGAAAGGAAGTGTATCACAACGACACGTGACAATATTTTTAACCTTTATTTTGTCTTTCTTGATTCCCCCCCCTTCCCTCCCCTTTCCTCACAGAGAAAACATGCGTTCTTCACGAAGAGTCTGCATAAACAATACCCCATGCATTTGCTCATTGTGTGGCGAATACTCTTGCAAAACAAAGAAAAAATCACACATTGGTAAAACAAGCTTATCTTCCTTATTTTGGAGTGGCGCTTGAGACAAGACAAGGTCTTGGGCTCCCATAGGTTTGCAAAACCCTTTGTAAATGCTACGACACTGGTAAAAAATAGGCCAAAGAAAAGTTGAAATTTTGGCGTGTTTTAATGGGTGGGAGAGGTCAGAAAAAACACCACGACAATTGTTATTCTGTAGTATGGTGACTAGTAAATGGTTTCAAAATCGATACAAGAAAGTCAAATACAAATATCTTATTTGGAGTTCAGCAAGAGACCTGTGTCACACAGCGACGACGTTCCTATACTATCTGAAATCGGAAACTCAAGCAGTGTTGTAAACACAGACCTGACCTTCTGTTGTCAATGTTAAAGAAAATCAAGTCTAGGATGTAACACAGGTGATAGCATTTCCAACTAAACCAGTAGTTTCTCCCAAGAAGAACTCGTGATCTGATACTGACTAAAGGTCCTGTCAACAGAAACTTATGAATTTTAAGGCTTCCATACTAAAAGAAAATAACAGTCTAAAACAAAAGGTTAAAATAACAGCTTAAAGACAAGAGAGGTTGAAACTCTTTTCCTACTTCCAAGGTAGCCTTTCAGCCAAGATGAAGAATTTAATACAGCAATAACATCCCTGAACTTCTTCGCACAGACTTGAATATCGTCCAGGTGATAAGCGCTGTTTAATTAGACAGCTCCATAGAAGCTTAAAAATGTGTCTTATTTGCAGAATGTAACCAATAAACCATAACCCCCAAGAGCGGGGATAGAACCCGCGAACAGAGAGTCATCGCGGGTTCTGTCCTACTCGTGGTATTGTTTGTTTGTAATCGTGTCACAAGATTTCGAGAGTGGTGGTAACCAATAAGCAACTCTTCCAATTGTCCACTTAATCAAAACGAAAAAGAATACAAAATAACATAACGGCCTTGTAGAAAGCTTTTCTCTCATGATCCAAGATTGTCTAATTAGAGTTAATCTGAAATGGTAAACTTCCTTGCTTACTTGCGTATCAAAAATAATAATTTGGATGCGATTTGTAAGGTAGTCCGCCTATAAATATATTTATATCACAACTTTTATGTTATTCAATGGGATACCAAATTTATCAAAGCTAGAGTCAAATCGATCTAATTCGGAATCAGCACCACAAATTTTACCCTAATCGGTATCACATAATTTCCAATAAAATGAATGTTGCCAATGTAATAATTCCAAGCACTTTTTTTCGTATCTCCCCTAAACCTTCCATTAAATCCTTCTTTATTGTACCTTCTTATATTCCTTATTTTGGAATATGATGATTATTTAATTTTCATATATATAACAAAAATCTGTCATATTATTTATATTCACCCTACGTTCCTCTTCAGTTTATCTAAAATGCTATTTTAAAACGTTTAGAGTTCTCTGCCTTACGATCTAATCATTAAAACTTAATGAATTTCTTTTCCGTCTAGCTAAAATAATAAGTGCGAAATAAAACGACAGATATAATCATGGTTTTTCCAGTTTACTTTTCAGTCAGACAGAAATATCACGGTTTCTTTTCATTTATAATATCCCTAAGTTCCGATCGTTTTGAGATACTCTATCTTTATTAGTGTAGAAAAATCTTTCATAAAAGTGTTATTATCATTGATGCACTTCCACACTTGTTGTCAATCTGATTTTCACTCATCTCTTGTTTTCTTAAAAAAACAAAAACAATATTTGATGGGTCTATATGAAATGTGACTCTCCTCGAAAATTTTTTTCCCTCCACATTCTTCCCTAAGTGAACCTCTAACAAGGTTATTATATTTCTTATTGTCACCCCAACCATCCTCGATAGATCTTATTAATGAGTATATCCTTAAAATACCTAATAGCCTAATACGTATTATTAGTATAGTTATTTCAGTGAAAAGCTTTTTTTAATTCCTCATTATTTATCCCAATAGACCGATAATGCAAATATGTACTTGAAATCCGAAATCCATATTGCATTTGTCATCAAATGTGTATGTTCCTTCTTGTTTGCTTTTTTCGCTTCAAAATTATAGTTCCTAATGAACATATCAAAAAACAGTAACTAGTTTTGTCACAATTCATGAGAGAGGACTCAATAACTTAGTTACTTCAACTTCCGGTTTAATTCTTGACTATATTGCTCTAAGCAGTGAATTCGACAGCTAATACCACCTATTGTTTAATACTCTATCCTTCTCTATAGTACATTCTGCAAACATAACTTCAAGTCCATAAAATAAAAATTCTCCAGATCTTTCCTCTCTAAGCTTTATTGACACATTCAGAAATATCCTGAATCTAGCTGCACTGTCTTCAATTATGAACGTACGCATAGTTACTCCTGCGTAACTATCTCCCCTTACGTTTCCTTCTCAATATTATCCTTATAAAGAATATCTGAGATTCTTTGCTAAGACTCAAAGATGGTGAAGCTGCCTTTGTTTGTTATTTAATTAGAAACAGTCTAGTAGTGAAGATTCAAGACACTAGCAATTTCGGAAATTGGTTTCTTTGTTCCACTAATTGGGCGTCCCTGAATTCCATGAGATGATGGTGGAATTTCCGTGTTGTACACAGGCCTAGTCAAGTCATCATTCCCTACAATACGTAAATGTGTTCATTGAGACGGGTGGTCGGGTTTCTTCCTGTTTCACTACATAAAATCTTGTCGCCGCTCCACAGTGTATAATATAAACCCTGCCGTTGACTGTTCGTGGTGCATGGATTTGTTCTGTAGATCCGTTACTGAGTGTAAGGAAGCGGTGGCGACTCTGGTGTTTAGCTTGTGAAAGTACTTCCAAACATTTGCAGTCCCAACCTGGCTGATGGAAGAATTATAACTTTGTTAGAGGTGTTGGTGCGTGGAGAATTAATGATCTGAAGAGCCTTTTCTTGCGTCTTTAATGAAAAAGGAAGGAAATGTAAATCAGGAAGGTTGGGTGAATGTATGTACATTCCTCGTCAAGAAACTCAGACTAAACAAATTCGGGTATTATGCTCTTAGGAAAAACCCGATTCTGATCCTCTTTGATTTAGTATCTTGACTGATATAAATAGTGAGATCATTTTTTATTGAAGGTTTCCGATAAACTGAATCTTAGGGTGTTGTCCTACTTTTGTGACGAGGACGCGTCGAGGAAAGTAGCTTGTCATTGGACTCTTCTTCTAGTGTAAACTGGATCGCGGTTTCAACCTGCGTTGAGCCATTGCCTGCATATCCGTCATCAAAACGTTTGGGAGTTATTACGAGGACGTCGTCACGTAACGTAACCAAGTGACCGCTTGAAGAGATGATGCTTGCGAAGTGTTTCGGACTCTAAGGTGTTCCATGTAACAAGTTGGCTAGGAAGGCACTGATGGGGGGACCCCATTCCCCATGCCGTAGGTTTGTTTGAAGACGCTTGTAATTGAAGAAAAACAGTTGAAATTAACACAGAGTCGTGAGTCGTCATACCCAACCAACCAGTGACAACAACAACCAAAATGATGGACCCTTTAAAATGAACAATGCTACAATACGAACCCATCAGCCTCAACAGTGGGAGTCACTTCACCAGGATTTTCTATATAAAACCAGGCAAGTACTCCAACGCACTAAAGAAGGGAAGAAACTTCAGTATTTGATACCCTGCCCAACCGTAAAACCAGCACACAATGTAAGATTTACCCAGGACCCATAACCATAATATTCCTCTCAGACCAAACACGCAGTATAGGCGGTGCACCACACACACTTTCCGATTCCTTGTCAAACATCTTTCCTACCTTCTGGGGACCATCAGCCCGCTCACATTTAAAAAACATTCAGGCGACCTTCTCAACCCCTCCGAAACACCTCTCCATCCGTAACCATAAACTAAGCAGTTTGGACGTGACTTTCCTTCTTCACAAAAGTAACTACCACAAAAGCCATCGAGGTTTATCCACGGCGTAAAGTCAAATCAGGACCTTAAATCTTCCTCTACCTCCCGGAGATTTTGTTGACTTGAATGAACTCTTGTTAATTTTTAACTGTTTTTTTCTTCAATAACAAGCTCTACAAACAAACCTACGGCAGGGAATGGGTCCCCCATAAGTCCGTCCTAGCCAACGACATGAAAACCTAGAGACCGAACACTTCGCCAACATCATCCCTTCAAGCGTCACTTGGTTTCGTTACGTGGACGACGTCCCTCGTAATAATTCCCAAAACGTTGTGATGTACGAATCTTCAGGCAAGGCCAGGCGCAGTTGAACCGCGATCCAGATTACACTAGAAGAAGAGTCCAATGACAAGCTAACCTTCCTCGGACGTCCTCATCCACAAAATAGACCAACACCCAATATTTCAAGTTTATAGGAAACCTACAAATAAAAAATGATCTCATCACACTTCATCCAGTCAAGATACTAACACCAAAAGTTGCATCACATCGGGTTTTTCCTAAGAGCATAATAACGAATTTGTAGTCCCGAGTTCTTGACGAGGAATGAACATACATTCACCAAACATACACTGATTACATTTTCCTTCCTTTTTCATCAAAGACCTGCAAGAAAGGAGTCTCTTCAGATCTTAATCTCCACGCACCACCACCACTCCTAACAAAGTTATAATTCTTCCCAACAGCCAGTAGCACTGAATGTTTCTAAAGTCACTTCACAAGCTAACTCCAAGTCGCCATCGCTTCCAACACTTGAGTAAGGATCTAACAGAACAAAATCCAAGCACCTCGAACCAGTCAACACAGGGGTATACACTATACCATGTGGAGGCTGCGAACAAAGGATTTATGTAGGTGAAAACAGCAGAAACCTCGACACAACCCGTCCGCAATGAACACATTTACGTATGTAGGAACGATAAACTTGAACAACGCCTGTGTAAAAACCGAATTCCGCCAATCATCTCATAATCAGGGACGCCCAATTAGTGATCAAAGAAACCATTTCCGCAAATGCAAGTGTCTTGATCTTCAATAATAATCTGTTTCTAATACAATTAAAAAAAACAAGCAGCATCACCATCCTCTGAAGTCTAGCAAGAACCTCCTGGAAAACAGTAAACCCTGCCATCCTGTTAATACTACACACAGTACATTACATGAAACCAGGCCCTTCTCAAACCAGCCTCCATTGAACTATTTGTCTACCTATGTTTATGTACCCAAGTATAAGCTTTTATATCCTTTTAACTCCTTGTGCGATCAATTGTTCTTACATATCGTATTACGTATATACTGCTACACTACAGACATATCTCACTACTCTAACACTACCACTAGTATTGCACAACCTCACACTGAGATATATATACCCGCTGTGTCCATGTACAGTTTTGTGAGATGGGTCATCGCAAGATTGAGACCGAGCCAGGACTACGGTCTTGGCGAACATTATACATAACATGTACTGTTTTGTGTAGGTTCCTGAGCCAGAGCTTTCGCTCACAGACTATCATTCCATTAAAGCCCCCCTTGGGCGGGATGCAGACAGAGAGGCCTATCTTCTTCTCCCTATGAGCTCCATAGGCTGGGGAATGTGGCTAGGCCTGGGGACAGTTGGTCCGCAGATGAGGTGGTACGTCGACATCATGCCCAGCCCTACAAGGGCATTGTTGGTGCCTGAGCTCGACCTTTGTAGCTCACAAGAAGAAGGGGTACCTTGGCCCTCCTCCAAAGAGAGACTTAGGTCCTCAGAACACTCCTGTAGACAGGAACCATGCCGGGCCACCGCTTGGAAAAGGCCCGGGCCGGGAGAATACCGGCGAATCTTTAATAATATAATAATAATAAATGTAGTGTTTGTAAACGGCTTGATAAGCCCTGGAGAGCGAAACGTGTCACAAAAAAAATGACACATAGTTGTCACTTGTGTCTTATACTTTACAAAAAAATTTCTTTGTACATTTTTGGGATATCATTTAGATAACAATTAATTCTACTCCCTAATATAACATGTAGAAGACATGTTTTTATAATTTTTCAATTGAGAACTGTTCCCCAGCGCTCGATCAGTGTGTGTGTGTGTGTGAGTTGCGCGATAGGAAGTGTTTGTGTGTTGTGTGATAGCTGGTGCGTGCGTGAGTAAGCTGTGTGTCGTGTTTTGTGTGTGTACTAACCCCTAGTTGTGTACCCACCTAGTTGAAGGTTGCGGGGGTCGAGTCCGAGCTCCTGGCCCCGCCTCTTCCACTGATCGCTACTAGGTCACTCTCCCGAGCCGTGAGCTTTATCATAAACCTCTGCTTAAAGCTATGTATTGATCCTGCCTCCACTACATCGCTTCCCAACTATTCACTTACTGATTCTACTCTGTGGGCTGAAGAATACTTCCTAACGATCCCTGTGATCATCGTGTCTTTCACTTCGCAACTGTGTCCCCTTTGTTACTGTGTCCAAATCTCTGGAACATCCTGTTCTTTGTCCACCTTGTCAATTCCTCTCAGGATTTGTAAGTCGTTAGCATGTCCCCCCTATCTCTCCTGTCCTCCAGTGTCGTCAGGTTGATTTCCCTTAACCGCCTCCTCGTAAGACATACCTCTTTAGCTCTGGGACTAGTCTTGTTGCAAACCTTTGCACTTTCTCTAGTTTCCCTTTCCGTGCTTAGCTAGGTGTGGGTTCCAAACTGAGCCCGCATACTCCAATATGGGCCTAACGTACACGGTGTACAGGGTTCTGAATGATTCCTTATTAAGATTCCGGAATGCAGTTCCTGGAGGTTTTGCAGGCGCCAATGCAGCATCAGTTATTTGGTTGATGTGCGCTTCAGGAGATGAGCCTGTGTTATAACTCACACCCCAAGATCTTTTTAATCCATGAGTGAGGTTTGATTTACATCCTCTGACTGCCCCTAGAGACTGTACTCCGTCAGGCGGCCTTCTTTGCCCTTCCCCAATCTTCATGACTTTGCACTTGGTGGGATTGAACCCCAGGAGCCATTGCTCGACAAGGTCGCAGCCTGTCCACATCCCATTGTAGTTCTGCCTGGTCTTCGATCGAGTATGAATCCTTCTCATCAACTTCACGTCATCTGCCAAACAGGCACAGCGTGTTTGTGTGTTTGTGTGTTTGTGTGTGTGTGTGTATGCGTGTGTGTGTGCGTGATTGTGTGTTGTGTGTATGCGTGTGTGTTGTGCGTGTGTGTGTTTTGTAGTACTCAACCTAATTGTGGTTTGCAGGGTCGAGACTCACTCTGGCTCCGCCTCTTCACTGATCGCTACTAGGTCCCTCTCTCTGCCTACCAGAGCTTTGTCATACCTCGTCTTAAAGCTATGTATGGTTCCTGCCTTCACTACGTCACCTGCTAGGCTAACCATTTGCTGACGACTCTATGAAGACTTAAGAATACATCCTAACATTCCCTGCGACTCGTCAGAGTCTTCACTTCCATTGTGACCCTTATTTCTGTGTCCCATCTCTGGAAAAACCTGTCTCTGCCCACCTTATCCATTCCACACAGTATTTTGTATGTCGTTATCATGTCCCCCCTGACCCTCCAATTCTTCAATGACGTCAGTCCGATTTCCCTCAACCTTTCTTCGTAGGACATACCCCTGAGCTCCGGAACTAGCCTTGTTGCAAACCTTTGCACTTTCTCTAATTTCTTGTCCCCTCAAGGAAGGTTCCTTGATGTTGGTGAGGGGCTCTTGATTTAGGGAATTGGATCTGTGCTCCAGTTCCCCGAATTAAGCCTGAATGCCTTCCACACCCCCCCCCCCAGGCGCTGTATAATCCTCCGGGTTTAGCGCTTCCCCCTTGATTATAATAATAATAATCTAATTTCTTGTGTGAGTGTGTGTGTTGTGTGTGTGTGTGTGTGTGTGTGTGTGTGTGTGTGTGTGTGTGTGTTTAGTGTAGTAATGCTTCAGTGTTCTCATTTCCTTTCAAGTTTTACTGTTACTGTGAATGCTGTTTGTGTATATATTTTTTTCATGAACTCTCTCTTTTGTTCTTACTTTTTCTCGTTGACAACATTCACTTGGAATATTTACTTGGCACCACTGTCGCAAACACTTGGCAACACTGGTAATAAGACGTTTGGCAACACTGTGTGGGAAGCACAAACTTCTCCAGACATTTTTTTGTCCAGAAGCTGAAAGTTTTGATGTATGGTTTTGTACTGGCGCTACTGCGGCTCCTGCTTGACGTTACTATGGTGACGCGTTGAATGGGAAAAGATCGGAGATGGGGACGGGAGGATGCGAGTAGATGGCTGAGTGAGATGAATCTGGAAGAGATGCTGAAAGGAGAAAGGATGCAAGGTGAGGAAAGGCTGAATGAGTCAAGGAAAGTTGTGGAAAATGAAAAAATTCTGAAGTGAAAAATGAACAGGAAGTATTGAGCAAATTGGAAATGAATACTCGACTGGAATTGATGACGAGATTAGGAATGAAGATTTGATTGCAAGTGAAGAATAGTGTGGGAGAGAAGACTGAAGTGAAAGTAACAAAAGTGAAAAGGAGACTTATGGTGAATGAGACTTCAAGTAAAGATAGGCTGGAAATAAAGAGAATTTTGGAAAATAGGAAAAGGCTTGCAGAAAGAGCTAGACCTGTAAGGGTTGGTGTAGATTACATTGATTCTGACTATGAAGGTGACTGAAAGGAAGAAGTTGATACATTGCACAAATTACCCGCACGTAGTTGAAACTTATGACGACATTTCGGTCCGACTTGGACTAGTTAATGGTCCAAGTCGGACCAAAACGTCGTCATAAGTATTTTTCCTCCCATGTGCGGGTTATTTATGTATTTTTCCAGTCACGGTATTATGCCTTTTTATTATATAAGTTGATACATGAATTTGGGAAGACTTAGTAAACTAGTCACTGGGTAGTAACTAGTGCCAGGGCTCAACCTACTGACAATGTTGCAGAATATAGTGCAAGAAAGAATGTATTTAATGTTGCAATTAGTATTGCAATTATTTTTTTTCGTTTCTTGCTGATATAAATTCTAATATCAGTTGTACGTTTAGCTTTGGAGGTTTTGTTGCTGAATACGTTTGACTTATCTTTGAATTCATTTCACTCCTTTTATCTCTTCCTCTCATTATTCCTTATCTCTCATTTTCTCTTTCTAACCTCGTCCTGTCACTATTAATGACCCTTCACTTCTCTTCCCAACCCCTCACTTCTTCTTACTGGTCACTTCTTCCTACCTCCCTTCTCTTCATTCCTAACCTCTCACTCCTATCCACTTATTCCCTTCTTTTTACTCCATATCCATCACTTCTCTCCTGCCTCTTCTACTCCTACTGACTCCTCACTTTCTCCTCCTGTTCACTTCTTCCACTCTGTCATCACTCATGTATTTGTGTCTGTAAATGAAGATATTCTCAGAAGCTTCGCTTCCCTGTTTGTGTAGGGCCGTCTTGAAGCATATTAATTCCAAGTAAATTTCACTTCAATTCTTCTGGAAGGAAATCTTGAAAGCTGCCGTAGATACAGAATATATTATGAAATGCATGACAATACCATCATCCCCTTACTAAATTCTCCAGGCTCAGGCTGACAGATTCTATTATTTCTTGAATTAAACCTATCCTGTGTGGTGAAATATGACAGGAAATAGGTGACCTGTGTTCCTACAATGTATACAATGAAATTGACAGGAAATAGGTGACGTGTTCCTACAAGTATGACAATGAAATGGTTACTGTACACTGTGGTTTTCCTAAAATGATCAATAACATGACTTCTATAAGCTCCCAACCTTAGCTATACTTTCACTTTATTCTCTTACCCCCTTGTCCTCTCGCTCTATTCTGTCATCTCACTCCCTCCCAGTCCTCTTACCCCTGTCCCTTTCCTCCTACTTTTCCCTCTTCATCACTCCCCTCCGTGTTCCCTTCAATCCTTTCCCTCTCCTCCCACTCCATAATCCATCACTCTTATCCCTCTTCCCTCTCTCCCCTCCGTTTCCTCCACTTTCTACCTGACCCATCATTCTCCCTGTTCCCTTCCCTTCCTGTATCTCCCTCTCTTCCCTCATCTCACACTTCACTCTCTTTCCTTCTACTTCTCTTTCAGTTCCCTCACTCCTCTCTGTGTCCTCTTAGACACACCATTCTCCTCTAACCTCTCTCTTTCCCGTTACTTCCATTTCTTTGCTATTGCTCACCTCCCTTTCCTTTCACTTTCTTCCCTTGGTCTCAGGTTCGACTCCATGTCAAAGAGACGACACAAAAGGGGAAGCTTCCTTACACCATCCTGCCTCTGCCCACCTAGCAGTGAATATAGACACCCATGTGTTAGCCGACTACTGTGGATCATATCTAGTGGGAAAATATATGTTAGAAAATCTCCAGTCTTTGTGAAATATCATTTCTAATTGTAAGAAAACACTTCAATTCTGCGTAAGAAATCGCTTGTACTGCGGCAGGTACCTAATGATGTAATAAAAAATCCTCTATCCTTTCACTCTGCTCTCTTCCCTGCCCTTTGCTTCCCCTCCCTGTCCTCTCACTCACAACTTGCCTTCCTGTACCCCCGATGCTTGGTCATCTTACAATGGTGGTGATGTCTGAGAGGGTTTGTCTGACAAAGAACTCAGCGTCCTCCTCCTAGCCAATTGGGAAATTTTCCTTTTCGTCAAAATTTGCTGCAGCTTATATAAAAAAAAAAAAAAAAAAACTTGATAAGGCGTATAAATGTTACTTGAGTCATAGTTAATTGCCTATGTCGCTCCCACCACATTACTGCACCCCCCCAGCCACCACCACTGACACCCCAGCCACCACCACTGACACCTCCAGCCACCACCACTGGCTACCACCAAGCCACCACACACTGACCCCCAGCCACCACCACTGGCACCCAGCCACCACCACTGGCACCCCAGTCACCACCACTGACACCCCAGCCACCACCACTGACACCCCAGCCACACCACTGACACCTCAGCCACCACCACTGGCACCCCAGCCACCACCACTGACACCCCAGCCACCACCACTGACACCCAGCCACCACCACTGACCACCCCAGCCACCACCACTGCACACCAGCCACCACCACTGACACCCCAGCCACCACTGACTCCCCAGCACGACCACTGACACCCCAGCCACCTCCACTGACACCCAGCCACCACCACTGACACCCCAGCCACCTCCACTGACACCCCAGCCACCACCAGTGACTCCAGCCACCACCACTGACTCCCCAGCGATCACCACTGACTCCCCAGCCACCACCGCTGACACCCCAGCCACCACCGCTGACACCCAGCCACCACCACTGTCCACACCTGAGCCACCACCACTGACACCCCAGCACGACCACTGACCCCAGTCACCTCCACTGACACCCCAGCCACCACCACTGACACCCCAGCCACCTCCACTGACACCCCAGCCACCTCCACTGACACCTCAGCCACCTCCACTGACACCCCAGCCACCTCCACTGACACCCCAGCCACCACCACTGACACCCCAGCCACCTCAACTAACCCCTAGCCACCACCGCCCCCCTGGACACCCCCAGCCTCCTCCACTGACACCCAGCCTCCTCCACTGACACTCCCAGCCTCCTCCACTGACACCCCAGCCTCCTCCACTGACACCCCAGCCACCACGACTGACACCCCAGCCACCACGACTGACACCCCAGCCACCACTGACACCCCAGCCATCACCACTGACACCCCAGCCACACCACTGACACCCCAGCCATCACCACTGACACCCCAGCCATCACCACTGACGCCCAGCCATCACCACTGACACCCCAGCCATCACCACTGACACCCCAGCCACCTCCACTGACACCCCAGCCACCACCACTGACACCCAGCCCCCACCACTGACACCCCAGCCACTCCACTGACACCCAGCCACCACCATTGACACCCCAGCCACCACCACTGACACCCCAGCACCACCACTGTCACACCCGCCACCACCACTGACACCCCAGCCACCACTGACTCCACAGCACGACCACTGACCCCAGCCACCTCCACTGACACCCCAGCCACCACCACTGACACCCCAGCCACCTCCACTGACACCCCAGCCACCACCACTGACTCCCAGCCACCACCACTGACTCCCCAGCGATCACCACTGACTCCCACCAGCCCCACCACCGCTTGACACCCCAGCCACCACCAGCTGACACCCCAGCCACCACCACTGACATCCCAGCCACACCACTGACCCCCAGCCACCCCACTGACACCCCAGCCACCTCCACTGACACCTCAGCCACCTCCACTGACACCCAGCCACCTCCACTGACACCCCAGCCTCCACCACTGACACCCCAGCCTCCTCCACTGACACCCCAGCCTCCTCCACTGACACCACCCAGCCCCTCCTCCACTGACACCACCCAGCCTCCTCCACTGACACCCCAGCCTCCTCCACTGACACCCCAGCCACCACGAGTGACAACCCCAGCCACCACGAGTGACACCCCAGCCACCAACGTGACACCCAGCCACCACGCACTGACACCCCAGCCAACGACTGACACCCCAGCCACCTCCACTGACACCCAGCCACCACCACTGACACCCCAGCCACCACCACTGACACCCCAGCCACCACCACTGGCACCCCAGCCAACAAGAAGAACATAAAAAGAGGAACACTGCAGCCGGCCTGTTGGCCCTACTAGCAGGTCCTTACAAATTCCCATCCCACTAACAAACATTTCCCAACCAATTTCATGCCACCAAGAAACAAGCTCGATGTGACCAAGCCCACTCAAATCAACCCCCCTCCCACTACAGTACTTATCCAACCTAAATTGAAACACCTACCCCAAAGTCCTACCACAATAACCAACTAGGTGACCAGTTCACACTCATCAACTCCCTATTTCCAAACCAATAACTTCCTATGTCCTTTCTAAATCTAAAACTTATCTAATTTAATCCATTCTCGGTTCTCCTTGAGAGATATCCTCAAGACCATGTTAATACCCCTTAATAACCTATCTTCCACTATACCACTACGATCAGGTCTCCCCTATTCTATCGTCAACAAGTGAATGAACTTAGAGTCTTCAATCTTCTTCTAGAAGATTTCCTAATGCTATGTATTAATTTAGTTATCCCTACGCTAAGTTTCTAACGAATTTATGTCCATCTGAATATGGAACCAGAATTGAGCTGCATAATCTAGGTGAGGCCCTACTAATGAGTATACACTGCAGTATGACCTCTGGACTTCTGCATTACACTTCTTGTATGAACTCCCAGCAATCTATTGCCTTATTACGTACGCTCGGCATAGCTTCTGGTTTAAGGTTGCTGCTTACCATAACCCCCAAGTCCTCTCGCAATCTGTATGCTAAGTTCCTACATTATTTAACTTATAAGTGCTAGGTATGACACTCCCGAGCTTCAGAACCTGCATTATCTACATTGAACTGCCTCAGCCACTTTTCTGACCAAGAGTAGTTGTCTAAACCACCTGAAGTTCCCTAACATCTACCGTTTGAATAATTATCCTCTATCTTCCGTGTCATCTGCATTTGCCTCAATCCTACAAGTCCTTCATCATAGATCATTGATAATATTATAAACACACGGCCCAGACACTGACCTGTGGAACGCACTTGTACTATCCCCACTCCGATTTAGCCACCCATTTAGACACTACCTGATTCCTGTCTGAGCCCATGACTCGATCCACGAGAGCACCACTTCCCCCATTGCCATGAGCTGCTACTTTCCTTCACAGTCCTTTGGTGCGAACCCTATCAAATGCCTTACTAAAATCTAAGTAAACAATATCAAATTCTTTACGTGGGAACAGCCCTCAAAAGCTTTACTGAAGAAAGTAAAATTATTTGACAAGCCCGTCCACTTGTAATCCATGCTGATATCATTAATCAGCTAATCTATCGAGATGGCATGCTCCCTATTCAACAGCAAATGACTCTAGCAACTTGCCTACAATGAGGTCCAGCTTATATGCGGTAAAAATTGGACGTAACGACTTGCCCCGTTAATAATAGATTACATTAGCCATCTTCCACATACAGACACTACACTGTTGAAGAATAAATAAAATATATGTTAATGGTTCACAGACTTCCATTTTGCATTCCTTAAGAAACCCTTGAAAAAACCTCATCAACCCGTGACTTATTTCTGCTCAGTCGTCCACTCTGCTTCACAACCATTTCACCTAGTGACTGTGATTTCACTAATTTATCTTCTTCTGATCCACATAAAAATTAATTACCGAATATTAGTGTCTTCCTGTGTAAATACTGAGAGAAAATATGTATTTAAAATCGAGCACTTTCATTTCTTTGATCAGTAAGACCCATATTATTTTAAGGGGACCATCGTATCTCTGACTTTGTTCTATATACTGGAAAAAACTCAGGATAGTTTAGAATCCCTAGCAAACTTAATATTCTAGCCCTTTTAGCTTTTCATCCCCTTGTAATGTCCTAGAACATAAGTACATAAGACATAGAATTAGACACTGCAGAAGGCCCCTACTGCCCATACAGGCAGTCCTTATCAAAACGACATCTACCTGAAAGCTACTCATGAACACTCCCGCACCCGCCACACACCAATCACACCACCCCACCACACTCATATATTAGTCCATTCTCTCTTAAAGCATCACCAATGTCTAGCCTCTATCACCCACTGGGAAGACTGTCCACGCAACTACAACTCTGTTAGAAAACCCCAAGTACTAAAGAACATAAAGAACATAAGAATAATGTCATAACTAGTTCATAAATGACACCCTTGCCTCATTGATACGCCAGTAAATTCCTTTCTATGCCCTAGTAGTATTTCCAGCCTATTATTCATCCATTTGGGTCATTATCATTTGACTAATTTCCATATAAGGGAAAAACGTTCTTTGAGCAGCATGTATGTGTTCAGAAAACTGTCAAATTGTAGCTCTCTCGTACCCAGTCATAAGAACATAGAACAAAGAAAGGAGGAACACTGCAGCAGGCCTTTGCCCATACTAGGCAGGTCCTTTACAATTCATCCCCAACAAACATTGACCACCCAATTTCAATGCCACCCCAAGAAACAAGCTCATGTGCAATCCCTCTCAAATCCAACCCCTCCCACTCATGTACTACCAAACCCAAAATTGAAACTACCCAATGTCCTAGCCCAATAACCCAAATAGGGAGACTGTTCCACTCATCAACACCCTATTTCCAACCAAAACTTTCCTAGTCCTTCTAAACTAAACTTATCTAATTAAATCCTATGCGGGTTTTCTCTTGGGGAGATATCCTCAAGACCTTGTTATTTTCCCCTTTTTAAACCTACCTTCACTTATACACTTCGATCAGGTCTCCCCTCATTCTTTGCTAACAAGGAATGTAACCCCTTTAAGACTTAATCTTTCTTCATAAGGGAAAATTTCTAATGCTATGTATTAATTTAGTCATCCTACGCTGAATGTTTTCTAAAGGGAAATTATGTCCATTCTGTAGTATGGAGACCAGAATTGGCTGCATAAACTAGGTGAAGGCCCCTTTCAATGGATGTATAAGCTGCATATGACCTCTGGGCTCTGTTGCCCTTTCAAATCTTGTATAAATCCCGTAATCTTTGCCCCTTTTTACGTACGCTTAGGCATTTCGTCTTGTTAAGTTGCTGCTTACCATAACCCCCAAGTCCTTTTCGCAATCTGTATGGCTAAGTTCTACATTATTTAACTTATAATGCTAGTTATGGACACTCCCGAGACTTCAGAACCTTGCATTTATCTACATTGAACTGCATCTGCACTTTTCTGACCAAGAGTAGAGTTTGCTAAATCCTCCTAAGTTCCCTAACATCTACGTTTGAATCAATATCCACCATCATTTTTGTCATCGCGAATGGGTCATATCACAGCATTCCTCATCAAGATCATTGATATATATTAAAACAACACGGGCCCAAGACTGACCCTGTGGAACGCCATTGTTACTGATCCCCACTCGGAAATTAACCCCATTATGGACCACTCTCTGCTTCCTGTCCCGGAGCCATGATTCGATCCCCAGAGCACCTTCCCCAAAGCCAGAGTGCTATTTCTTTACAGTCTTTGGTGCGGGACCTTTTAAATGCCTTACTAAATCTAAGTAAACAATATCAAAATTTTTTATCGTGTTTTTAAAAGCCTAAAAGCTTTACTTTAAAAAGTAATAAATTAGTTTACAAAACCGGCCTCTGAGAATCCATGTGAATCATTAATCAAGTATGTTATCGAGATGGCTTCTTATAACCTCAGCTATAACTGATTAGCAACTTGCCCCACAAATTGAGGGCGGGTTATTTGGGGGGTAATTTGCGGTTTAAAGACTTGTCCCCTGTTTAAAATAGGGAAATTTCTTAGCCCTCTTCCCCATACAGAACTACACCTGTTTTGAAGAGATAAATTAAAAAAAATTTTTTTAATGGTTTACAGACTTCCATTTTGCATTCCTTAAAAACCCTTAAAAAAAACCTCAAAACCCCCGTGTTTATTTTGCTTAAGCGGTCTACTGCTTCAAAACCATTTCACTATGACTGGAGTTACATAATTTATTTTCTTCGCCCCCTTTAAAAAAAAATTAAATTTTTACCGGAATATTTTTAGGTTTCCGGAAAAAAACCGAGAAAAATAATTTTTTAAAAATCGAGCACATTTCATTCTCTTTGTCGAAAATGCCCATGTTTTTTTTTTAAGGCCAAACTTATCTCTGACTTTTGTTCTATAAAACGGGAAAAAAAACTTTTTGGATTTTTTTAGAATCCCTAGCAATTTTTTTTTTCTGTCCCTTTAGCTTTTCTTACCCCCCTTTTAATGTCCCTCTTAATGCAATTTACTGATTCATAAGATGACCCTCCCTCTTTTGAAACCCCCTATAATTTCCCTTTCTTATGCCCCAGTAGATTTTCAGCCTTTTTTTATCCTTTTTTTGGGTCATTTCTTTTTGATCAAATTTTCCCTTTAAGGGATAAACGTTCTTTGAGCGGCATGTATGTGTTCGAAAACGCCCATATTGATACTCTCTTCTTTCCCCCCCATCAAAATTTATAAGTGTTCTCTAACCCATGTAATCTGAAAAGCGAAAATCTGGGACTGTTACTGAGTTTCCCTATTTCAACTTCCTTAAATTTCACAAAAAATTGATTTGTGGTCGTAGCACCCAGTTCCTCTGAACTTCTAAATTATTAACAAGGATTCATTGTTTCCCAGAACTAAGTCAAGCAGGTTATTTCCCCTTGTAGGTTCTGTCAAAAACTGCTTCAAAAAACAATCCTGAACTACTTCTAAGAAATCGTATATTCTAAATTCCCAGTCAAGAATTCCAAACAATATGACTAAAGTAAAGTCTCCTAGAATTACTACATTATCGTGCCTTGTGGCCCTAACAATTTCCTCCCATAGTAGTCTCCCTTGGTCCCTATCCAAAATTTGGGACGGGATAACACACCCCAAAATTTAATTTTTCATGCCCCCCGAAAATTCTATCCAAACAGACTCTGTATGTGTTACTTCGACTTTATACCCGTTTTTATGCAAAGTTCAAGCGATCTGGACATACAACCCCCCCCCCCTTCCCGAATTCAAATTTTTGGGAAAAATTTTAAAAAAACCCTAAATGTGACTTTCTGCAGGCAGCCCCGACTTTTTGAAAAAACCCACGTTCTAATGGAAAAATACATTATGTACCTCCTAGCAACTTCTCCCCCCCATCTTTTCCTAGCACTGCGACTATTTTTTAAAAAAATTTTTATTGACCCCCCACTCTTTTTCCCCTTTCCTGCCTTTCGTTATTCCACAAATTTTACTGTCCTTGTCAATTAGGCCCTGGTTTCCAATATCCACCCATTTTGTATTACAGTTCTCCTAGTACTCATGTTACTCCCCTGCGACTTCACAGTTTTCCCCCAAAACCCCATCCCTACATTCCCTATTTAAAAACCTAACGCCCCTCCACTGATTTGGGCCCATCCCCCCACCCCAACCTTGATAATGAACCCACCCCGGGCATACATGCTTCCCCATAAAGGTCCCATTTCAATGAATTTACCGTTTTTTCCCTTTACAGTAATGTCCAGCCAGCAATTGACACCAATTGCTCTGGACAACCATTCATTTCCAACTCCTCTCCTTGGCAAAATGCACATATGACAGGTTTCCCACCCTTCCTCCTAATTATCTCTATTGCTGACCTATACCTGCAATCAGGTCCTCACTCCTACGTCTGCCAACATCGTTGCCTCCAGCACTGAGACAGATAATAGGATTGCTCCCATTACCTCTCATGATTTTCATCCAGGGCGGGTAACAATATCCTTCATCCCAGCCCAGGAAAACACACTCTCTGCCCTTTTCCTATCCTTCAACAGAAGCCCAATCCATGTACCTAATCTGGCTATCCCCAACAACAACAATGTTTTTACCTTCCTTGGCGTCGTCCGTCGTGACGCTCTGAGTAGTCGACCACATTTGCCAGGGTAGCATTACACACTTGTAGAATTCGTCAAGACGTTTCGATGGTCTTCGTTGGGGTTTCTAGGGATGTCTTACTCACGTCTGCCAATGTTTCTTTGGTGCTCGTTGTGGCATTCCCAGCAGAACAAATCACATTCGTCCGGTAGCACCGAGAAAAGAGTTGGAAGTTTCCACGGTTTGTCTTCTGGTTTCTCGTTGTTTCAGCCTCTCCAACCCTTTTCTTGATCTTCACCCTTTGGGTTTCCCTGTTGCCCGGCCACTGACCAAGCTCCCTTCTTAACCTGGGGACTCACAACAGAAGGACTACTACGAATCCTCTTGTTCTCCTCCGTTAATCGCCGTAAACTCCATCTTTCACTCTGAGCCCCCTCTGCTGCGGGAAAAATTTTTTCAAAGAAGGCTCCTGGTACAAAACACAGAGAGCACTCAAATAGGGCTTCACAGTCAAAAGATAAGTGTTCCTTTTGCCCACGAACTGCTAACGAAAATCGGGGGCTGTTTTCTGATTATCCCCCCTATCATACTTCCATTCAATTTTTTAAGTAAATTTATTTGTGGCGTAGCACCCATCCTCTAAACTTTTAATTATTAACAAGGGATTCATTGTTGCCAGAACTAAGTCAAGAGGTTAATTCCCC